>VZRO01003873.1:2047143-2320035 GCA_013397915.1 Daphoenositta chrysoptera
CTGTGATCCAAGGATGATCTTTAATCCCATCCATGTATTTGCAAGAAGACATCTAGCCTGCATGTGAGACAGTGAGGAAAGTCTGACACCTACATACTCACATGAAGAGCTATGCTTTTGCCTCCTGGGTTATCAAAGGGAGAAGACAAAACCCAAAAAATCTTCAAAAGAAAAAAGCCAAATAAACTTGGTGTGTTTGTTAAGAACATGAAGTGTTCAGTATTTTGAATACAAAAGTGGCAGGTCAAATAAAATGTTCTTCTAGTCCTGCATACCGGTTCCAATGCTGGTCAGAACTGGAGATTTAGAGTGGAGTGTTACAGAAGAAGAACAAATATAGTATTTTCCTCTAAAACTTACTCATTTTTAAAATTTTCTGGGCTGGGCCAAGGTTTATTAACCTTCAGCAGACTTCTCCGATCTCTTCAGTCTCCCTTGGAACCTATATACACTTCCTGTGTCTACAACATCTTTTGTCAAGGAATTCTGCTTGTGAAGAATTACTTTCTTTTGTTTATTTTGAGTTTTATTCCTGTTATTTGATGCCTCCTGGTTCTACTATTAAACCTTGGCGTAAGTATGAAGTTACAGGCCCGGCAGGGTTAGTTTTGTAGGAAAGGATGATTCAGAATGCCAATCCAGGGGCATTTTCACCAATCAGATTCCAGGAGAACTTGCAATTTTCTTTTATTTCCAAAATATGTTTTGGTGTGCTGTTCTGGCCCATTCCATCACAGAGCAAACCCAACGCCTAATTACTTGCATTTACCCCTTTTGCTTGCATGTTGTGGTAGCCGCTTACACAAATCAGGCCTAAAGCCTTGTTTGCTTAGCTCAGAAAGCTGTGTTAACATGACATCAATCTAATGTCATTGACTGCCTGAGGGAAGAGAACCCACAAGTTAAGCCAAACATGCTGGTTGATTGACTGATGGCAATAAAACCCTCGCATGGGGCTACCACAAAGTTCAGATGGTTTGGCGAGGCCCTCTCAGCTGTATTGTCTCACATTTCTCTCCAGTTGTCTGAGCACAGACAATTTAATGAATGCCCAGTCAAACGTGCCTTCTGCAGAGAGTGGCACTTCCCTCCCCATGCTTCCATGTTGGGTTTTGCCACACAAAAACAGCCCAGACATTTCCTAACAGGGTGATCATCGTGGCAAGAGAGCATGGGAAACCAGAACAGCAAATGAGGTCACAGCTTCTTAAAAACCTTTCTCTTTCATCAGCCCTAATGTTCTTTTTCATAACTTGTTATAAGCTGGCAGAGAAAGAGAGCATGTCCTCCTGACAGCCTGGATAGTAACTAGGATAACGATGCCTCCTTCCTTCTTATGGCCTATAGACATCACCATAATGTAAATTATTGGTAAAATTATTCTAGTTCATGGTCACAGCACACAGATAGATTCATTCATGAAAGTTAGGGATGCAGTAATTAGTTACTTTTTTAAAAGGAGTTAAGAATCAGTATTCCTAAGCAGCTCAGGGAAGATATTCAATTTGTTGTCTGAAAACGGAAGGCCTTTGGTCATTAAAATGATGTGGGAAAGTTGTCAAATCAAGTTTTCTTGGCTTCCTATGGGTCGTGTTTCCAAAAACATTTGTATGCCTAAAGGTGCTGGCAGGACAAATTCCACCTCAAGATTTTTTCTCTGTCTTTTGACACTCAGAGGTACTGTACAATTGGTGCTATCATGCTTTGGTGGGGGCAGCCTACCTGAAAGGCTGCAGGGCTAGAATCTGAGTTGTGGTTTCTCTCTCCAGACACTGACACTGTCCTGCAGTGCTAAAATAAGCCATAAGCTAATCACACCCCTCCTGCACCTCATTGCTGCCCATTTGTAAACAAGGTGCAGTTTTGTGCACTTGCAGAAATGCCTTTAGGATCAGTGAATGATAAAAAGTGACTATTTTCATTCTGGGGCAAGACTCAGGTCATTGCCCAAGTCTTGCTATTTCTGCTGACCTTGTCCAAGATATGCTAAATTGTGAGTTACTGCTAACTGTGATAAGGCCTCTCTGGTGTGAACAAATATTCATTAGGTGCTTAACTGAAGCAATTGCTTCGGTTTAAATAGCTTAACAGTGATCCACTGAATGCAGATTAGGCTACAGATCCTGTAGTATGGTTGATAGCGATACTGAAGATATGCACATTATGAACCCCCCAATCTGTTAATTCTTCTCCCCTAGCTGTGAAGAGCCTTTTTATTTTGAAAAATAACGATTATAGCACCTGGATTTTCTTAGTATCTGTGCACTCCTCAGGATCAGTTAGGAGTTCTTGCAAAGAAATTCCTTCTGTTGAAGAAAACTTGTGTTGCAGGTACATGAACTGAATGTGCGTATATGGTGTGGTAATTAGGGATTGCCATCACGGAGGTGTTTAGGTGGCTGACAGATCAGGGAAGTTTGAAACTTTTGCCTTTACTAAATCCATTCCTGAAGGACAGCCTTTGTGCTCACAGCTGATTGCCACCCATTGTTTCAACATCTTTGCTGTTGGTCTTTGGCAGCCACATCGTAAGCCAGCAGTGGGCACTCAGTGCTGCAGGGGTTGCTGCCTCACAGCTGGCACTGATGGCTGTGGTCTTCAGTGGTCCCTGTTTGCCAAGGTTTGGTGATCAGGCTTGAAATTTTGTTAATGAGAGAGGCCAGAACTGGGCTTGTCATCTTTCTTTTCTCTGTTTTTTTTTGTTGTTTTTTTTTTTGGTTTTTTTTTGAACTTGCTTGTGTTTTATGCTGTTTCCTGCTTTCAATAAGGAAGAACTCACCTCCTCTCAGTATCACTTACTGTGCTTTTTGCTTTGCCAGTCAGTCATCCCTCTTGTGTAGTATGCAGGTTGTCCTGGCTATTTGCAGTCTCATGTGCTTATCTTATTCTCTGTCTGGCAATTTTTGTTAGCGAATGCCATCTACTTGCAACTTCACCCATCTTTGGTAGTCATGTTGCTCACATGCTTATGCAAAATGCTTATAGATTGCATTTTTCTTTGCCTTGAGTGTTACAAAGTACTTATGTTCTGTTGTTAGTTACAGCATCCTTGCACATATTTAAAATGAAGGCAGGCATATTAATTATATTCTGACTAGTACAACTATAATTTCTAGGTGTCACAGACCTCTGCTTTGCTACATCTGCATATTTGCAATGTCATCCACCCTTCTGACCTGTCTCTCTGTGGCACAGCATGGTTGTAGCTTTTACTCTCTTACTGTAGGAAGTTGGTTGCCACGCTGTGTTGTGACTTTGTAAGCAGTTGGATATTTTGTCGGCCCTTCCATGGCTATTTCTGCAGATGCTGAATCTTCAATAGCCTGCTGGGGAAGAAAAGGAACTATATTCACTTGCTAATAAGGCTCTTTATAGCTCTACCTCACGGATACAGAATGCTTTTTTCTCTCCAGAGAAAGCAAGTCTGACAAAAATAAGGTCAAGGAGTCGGCCTCAGCTCTGTCAGTATGATATAGTATCATTTGTAGAAATAATGCTTGGATTAACTGGTAAGTTTGCTGCTTTGCCTTTGAACTCATCCTGTCACTTTGATTTGGGAAGCTGCATTCCTTAGTGGATAGAAAGAATGAGAATGAGATTTTCCTCAGCTTTTTCCCCAGCTCTGCCACCATCTTCCCTTGTGACCCTGAAAAAACCCCTGTGGACATTATTAAAATACCGGAATAACAGCCAGACAGGAAAAAAAAATGTTTTGTAGAAAACATAATTTTATCTTGTTATGGCTAGTGGTCCTTGAGATAATTACAGGGAAAGCCATTGATCCAGAGTGAACAGAGCTATCCCAGCTCTCAGGACAATGAGTCTCTGGAGTGGCCTTTTGTCTGGTGCCCTCTGCTCCTTGACAGCTCTCCTGGGCAGCACCACACCTCAGGTGCCTCGGGAAGGTATGTGCTGCCCACGCCGGGTGTTTGTTCTCCTAACAGCAGGAGAGCCTGGTCCCCACGCAGCCCTTGAACCACTCTTATTTTTAGCTTGCTCATACCCTCAGTTTACTCATGAAAGGGAAAATGTGACATCTGCCTCACAGAAAATGTTTAGGTAAAAAAGGCAGCTCCTCTTTATATTGGTGTAATCATTCTCTGAGGTCATGCTGGATGATGGGATGGTTGAAATTCTAACTTCTTGCTAGTGTCCTCATCCCTCCTAACTGATGGGGTGTTTTGTCATCATCTGGAGGAGTCAAGCAAGCATTCCTCGCTCAAGATTTTCCATTTATCTTCTTGGACATTCAGGGAAAGTACCTTGGAATAGGAGCTGGCAAGTAACTGATGGAGTCAAAATCAATAGGGATACTTTGACCTAAGGAAAGCAAAGTGAAAATGTTACCTCGTGGGTCCTGTGGAGAACTTAGTCAACCCTAATGTGGTAGCAAGGATATTTTTTCAATTTAACGGAATGTCATCCTATGCATCTCACCAAGTGGTGCATGCCTGCTGAGCCCATGAAATGCTCATGAGCTCTCCCTGTGATTTGGGCCTCATCTTATGACTCTACTGCAGTTTAGTGAACTAGCCATTTAACTACATAAATATTAAAAACATTCAATTAACTTGGCTTGGATCTGTCTGGCACTAAGAAAGGAAAAATTTTAGGGTTTGAAATATATGACTTGGCATGATTATGTGGTGGAATGAATAATGTTTTAATGAGTGATTTGTAATTATTTAATAATTAAAGAGCTCTTATGAATATTCTTGAACACCCTGTGGAAAAACTAAATTGTATGCTGATTTCATCAAGCATTCAAATCTAATCAGAATTTATTTTTATAGCATCATTTTAAACATAGTCTACAAGAACACTGCCACAATAATGCAGACAGAACAGAAAAGTGTCAGGCTACAACAGCTCTGCTTTTTTTAGTATAGACTCCTGATTTTTCCACGCAAAGAATTTTTCTGCACTGATGAATTGCAGCTGGACTGTATTCCAAGACCTGTAGCAGCCAGTCAGGTTTCATCAGTGGTTCAGTGACAGGTTGAGGGTGCATCAGTTTTGGTTTGTAAACACAGATGAATGGTAGCCACTTGCTGCAGGGGAGATTGGTCCCATTCACCCCTGCCTGGAAACAAAGACAAAGAGAGACCAGAAAGGAAAAGAAGAAGATGTAAAAAGGGAACTCTTTCACTCCTGACATGAAATCATTCAGTCTCAGCTTAGTCTCTGGAAATCCAATTTTCTTTTTATTTCTCTTCCCATGGTATGTATATCGCAGCTTTGGGCAACATTTTAATAAGATGATGTTTTCTCTGCCTAATCCTGGAAATTCTCTTCCCACAGGGATAGCAGAGGTTCAAGAACAAGGTAAATTATGTGAACCATAAATCATCCCAGATTTTTCCTAACTCCAATATTAAGGGTCAGGTAAATTTTTATGCAAAACAGTTTTATGTTAACTCGTCCTCCCAGATCTGAAAAGAAATAACAGAGGGCTCTGGATGAAGATTTTCAGAGATTCATCAATCTATTTTTAAATAAATGACCCCTACAGGCCAAGAAATCAATCCAAAATCTTACACAGAAACCACAAGTTGTTATTAATTTCTGAAAGCAGTTTGGTACAGTCATATTTGATGGGATAGAAGAAGGACCAGATGGGGGCCCTCTTCCACATGGATTTCAATACAGTTATTACTTGTGAGGATATAATTTTCCTGTAGCATTGCATGAATAATTCATTTTTAATTCCATATTAGATTAATTTCATCTCATCCTCTCTTTGTGAATTGTCCTCCAATAAGTTGTAATTTTCTTGAATATATTTATTATTCAGAATAGATTTTAGGACTCATGAGTCGTTCATTTCAGGTAGGTGACATTCAGAATTTGAGACTTTCAGGATGGACATACAGGTCATGTTGTGCCCTGTTACATAGGTAAAATGTACAGAATCAAGTTTCTACTTCCAATATTTATTTACAAATCTGGAATTCACTTGCTCCAGCAGTTTCATTGGCTGGAATATTTGAAAGTAGGAAGAAATGCCGAACAAATTTATTAAAAGAATCTGGAAGAAAATATTCATACAGCGTTTTATTACACGAAGACTAGGTTAGTGACCTGACATTCTGCCAGAGATTAAATAGAGAACTTATTACACACCATTCAACTTCTCCTTTGAATTTTTTCCTCAACTTTTTTTTCTGTACATAAATAGAATATGTTGTTGATCAGAGTTTATGACTTCACCATTTTTTTCCCCTAAAACTTCTTCCTCCATTTTCAACCCACAAAACCACAGAGAGATTAAAAACTACAAGTTCTGGATAACTCCTTAATTTTGCTGAGACTGAAAAGAATTTCCATTTTTACAAAGAGAAACTATTCACTTGAAAACAAAAACATTTTTATAGTACGATTTTTTAATCAGTTGAGTCACAGAGTTCTTTCAGCTGATCTTTTTTTTCATTTCTAGTCATGAAACGCTTGCCTTTTGGAAAGTTCTCCCCATCCAGCGCTGGGTTTCCTTCTGTTGCTCAAAAAAAAAGGAGAAAAATCCTGAACAATGGGATCCTAACTATTCTGGGATTGTAAATTGGGCCTGTAGTAATTACATGGGTTTTCTGTACAGCCAGTAGAGAACAGGAGGTATACCCAGAGTGTCATATACCCAGTGTAATAAAGGCATTGAGGGAACATGGGAAGAAGCTGCTGTCATGGAAGGGCCCTACTGAACAGCACAGCCTAGGTCTCATCACCTTGTTGACAGGTAAATTTGGGCAAAATGAACGTTACAGTGAAAAGAAATACAAGAAGACAGGTGAGCAGAAATGGAAAGATCAGAAGAACTTGTCTGTAAAGGATGTACTTACAGTGCTTCTTCCTTATATGCCCATGTAGCTTGGGAATGGAATAGACAGGAACAGTTCTCCCCTCTGACTCTCTCCAAACAAAATGAGTCCTCAGGAGTCTGCTTTTCCATTTGGTAGGGAAGCACACTCTTTCATCCCTGCCTTGAAGCAAGAGCATGCATCATATTCATGTTTAGGCTCAGAGGAGAACTCTTCACCATCCTGAGGGATTTAAATGTCATACCCTATTGTAGACATTGCTCAAGAGAACTATGGCATCCCAAGGCAAACACTTATGGAAGCATTTGTGTTTGGCTTCTGGAAGATAAAGTAGTTTTGGTACAGGGTTTCAAGTTTCAGGGCTCACCTGATAGAATATGAACAGAGAGCAAAGCTGAAGGCAGAATGTCTTTAGCAATTGTGTCCTGTGAGGATGAAACAGGGTTCACTGTTCATGAGGGGATTGATAAATCACAGGGGAGGGTTGTAGGTTAGGTAGCTGGTAGGCATCATGCTGTGTGTCATGTGGGAAGCAAAGGGAGAAACCCCTCAACTGTAACCCGGTTTTTTTGTGTCCTGTTACAGTAAAGGATCCCTGGGAACCTCCTTGGCTTCCCTTCACTGGTGCATTACATGTGTCCTGTTTTACTGCATGAGGAAGTTAGCCCCCATGCTCAACACCCTTGACATAATAAGGTTGAGAGGATTATATGAGATAGGAAAAAAAGTTCCAGAAGGTTGAAGTTCCAGACAGGAGTTGGTTCATTAGTACCTGAGCATGGTGTCCTGTGGCTGCACAGAGTACAACTAACCTCACCAGGAGCACTGAGTTTAATACCAAGTTTTTTTGATCAATACTGATACATAAAAAGAGAAGCAGAAAAGAAGGAAAAAAAGAGACAGGTACAAGAAAAACAACTGTGTGAAGCAGAGAATAAATTATGAAGCTTTTTTAAGTTTTGAAGAAGCCAGTGCTTTAGCCTGTGTTCGTGTTATTCACTTCTGAGTAAGCAGCAGTGACCTTTGTAACTAATCCAGTCTTTCTGACACATATTTTATAAATCTGTTTTGTGGAAGAGTCCTGATGAGTTGGGTTAGATAGTATACTGTCTGCAAGTGTCTGCCAAAGATTAAGAACCAAGCATTGCAATTTTTGACTGTGGAGTTCTCAACACCAGAAAGAAATGTAGAATAAACACAAAAGCAAAGTCTCACTCATCTTACCAGAAAATAGAGTATTGTCTCCCTATTATCTCTTATGATTAAAGTGACTTCAGCATTTCACAGGGATATACAGTAAAGTAAAAGTACAAAATGAAGGGCAAATGCTAGTAAATATTCAGGATCTCACTTTTTTCCTGTCTTATAAAAAAAAAATTAAATTGCGCAAAGCATTAACATATGAAGAGCACTCATTTAAGAGTCAGATGCCATTTATGTTATAAGCAGAATTAGTTTGCTGCTGTCATTACAGGGTCCAGTGGGTGCAGTTGTGCTTCAGCAATCCATCTCAATGTGTGGTGCAATGCATCACAACTGGTGGGCTCAGCTTTGGATCTGCCTTCTGGAGAGACACGGGCAGTTTGGGCAGGCAGGCCAGCCCTAAAAGGTGTGCAGGCCTTTGTGCATCCCCAAGACTTGTTGTCAAGTGGTTTGTCAGGCCTGGAGTGCAGTGCATTAGTCTGTCTCTGCTGTGAAAGGCTTGTCTCTGCAATAGTTTTAGGGATTTCAGGCTGGTACATGTTGTCACTTTAGAGAAGGAGAAAAAACTGCTCTGTCAGACCTGAATTGAGATGGATTTTTGTTGAAAGTTCTTGGAATTGATTTCTTTCCAGTTTCCTTATTGGTAAGAGACATCACAGTTGGGTTCAACTTACAAAATATCATGGATTTCTCTCCCCAAACCATAGATGATTCAGCTTGTAATTTCCTCTACAATTATAGAGCAGGTCTCCTTAGAAACTGCTTGTATCCATTCAAAGTTTCGTCTTGTGGAAACCACATTTCCCTTCTCTTTGGCCAGATGTGCTTGACGTGAGTCCAGAAAAAAAAAGTGGAGGAAAGTACAATAAACATTTTCCTGCTCCCATTCCCTCTTTTCTGCTTCCTAAAAGGAGATTCACAACATTGCAACTTCAGTTGCCTCTGAGCGCCTTGGGATCTCAGGCCATCCCAGGTGGTGGGGTTGGCTATGGATGGACCTGCTTGTGGCTCTGCCAGCTTGTTGCATAGCCTTTCTTCTGTAGGAGAGGCCAGGGTGCAACACAAGGTCATGGTTGCTCTACCCTGACACAGCATCGTGCCACCAAAGGCCAGTCAAGCTAAGCTGATTTCACAATTGGCTCTGCCTTGGTTGGCTGTCATGTGTTTCTCCTCATACACAACTTCAGCAACGCACAGGAGAAGTCTCCACCTTCTCTTTGCATCCCCTGTGACCCTCAAGGGAATGCATGTTCGTGCAGGGAGACCCTGTCATGGAAATTGCTTGGCTTCTGGGTTTGAGAGGGAGTCTCAGATAAACCACAGGATCTCATTTAGACAGATAAATCACAGGACCTGACGACAGTTTGAAAAGCTTTGCAAGAGGGAAGCTTGTGCTGCAACAAAGTCACACACAGAATGTCTCTAAACTCTGCTCTACCCTCAGTACTTTTCTGAAAAGGTCAAGATAACATTAAATTGGTTTTACATTTGGGGAAAAACTCCTCAGATCTTCTGCCTTAGTAACTGCAAAATGGGTCTGTGCTGGCAATGGAGACAAAACCAGACTCAGTTTGCCTGAGTATCTGTTCCCCACTGTGCCATGAGAAACCCTCAGAGTGATCTGAATTCAGTCATTACAGTGGCTGTAGGCTGACACTTCAGGAAAAGATGTTGAAATCACATCTGTTATGTGGAAAACTTAAATCCATACCAGTAAAGAGATAGAGAAAGCATAAGGAAGAGACACAAATGAAAGTAGTGCCTCTATAGGACAGAAAGTTGCAGCTATGTATAAATGTGTTCTTACATACACATTTATGGATGTGTATGTATACCTGTATGCACTCACACATGTAGGTAACAGCTATGTGGAGGTATTAAAAATATGCAAAGAGTATTAAAATCTACCATCTATTTCTAATAAACTGAGAGGGATCTAAGAAAGGATATGGTGAAAAGGAGATAGATGCCAGTTTTATGGATGTGTGCTCTTCTTCCCTTTTATTCCCTCACCCTTTTCTGTGTAGGGAGAAAAATCTTGGTCCTTGAGGTGTTTATATTATGCCAGCTTTTACCAGCATGGTTCTTTGTCCCTGAAAATAAACCCACTTCCAATATTATACCTGAAAGCTGCTGTTGTACAACGATTTTTCTTCAAATGGGTGGGATCTGATCTTCCCAACACCTTTTTTTATATTGCTTCAGGTGTCTTTGTGAATCAGGCCCTTAAGTTGAACAATTAATTGTGAAATCATAGGGGTCTGGAGGCCAAATGCCTGTCTCAGAATGGGAGGCAGTATGGGACACAGCCCAGTATTTCAGCCAGCACTGTAAAGCCTTTTTGTGCAGCTAGGCAGATGTGCACGTGGAGATTTAATTTCTGTAATTTTGTGTGTGTACCGTGGTGTGGAGAGGTGCCTGCTTATCACTGTGTCAGCTGGAGGGCAACACCTCACAAAGATTTTGCATAAACTGTCCCTTCGGGAGAGGATTTTCACATAATGCCAATATTGAGGTCTGCTGGTAAAACAACGTATTGGGACAGAGCTGAGAAGCTTTTCAAGCTCTATTAAATTTACATAGGCTCTACCCATTTTTAATCCTGTTCAAACATCCTTGTGTACAGTAAATAACTTCCACGATCCCTTAAAAAAGCACTCATGTACAGTGCACATTTGCACTGATGTACTTATTTAAAATCCAAATATTTGGTAAAGGGGCTAAAATTGCCTCCATCCTTCCTCTATACAAATACAGACTACAAATACACCACCAGGCCCAGAGAAATCTTTTCCTTAAAATTACTTCTGACTCCTAATTGTAGATGGGATATGTTTTGGTGAGGGCATACTTTTTACAGACACCACAGACAGGAATCCAGATCTTCCCTAAGTGCAGTGTGGGTGATTTTCAAGAGCTGGCTCAGCAGTCATCGAGATCTAAATGTCCAGCAGTTTTGGGGGCAATCCACGCTGGGGCATGTCCACAAGCACAGTAGATGCCTCTTACAGACAGCACAGGAGAGATCTAAAATCACATCAGGAAACTCCTAGATAACCTACTTGATTTGCTGTCTGCAAAACTACACTTGACTTCAGAAAGCTGCTTTTTTTCAAGTAATACAGTGCAAGATGTGTTCTGTCTTTTGCAATGAACATCAGTGTTCATTATTGTGCTAATTCTGGAGAACAAGGGAAAATGAGTGACCAGTGTTTTCTACCCACTCTTCAGTCTCACCACAAAATTTTTTTAAAAGACGTCATTTCTGAGTGCTAGCCATTTGCTAAACAGCAGCCTCCCCACTGCAGCTACAGTGCTGATATATTTCACCACCTCTTTTAGGTTTTTTTCTAGAATAATTGTGAATTAAGTGTGATCATCTCAAATGCATCCAGTACCTGGTACTACTCAGTGCATGCTTCTGACAAATAATCCTTGGCTTGTGGGGTCTTTGTGAACATCAATATTCCAAATATTCATGGAGATGCATAAACCACACTACATGCTTCTTTCTCCTGACCCAGTGCAATTAATTCTCAGCAGTAGGGTTTCAGATTGTGAATTCAAATTTGGGTTCTACTAATAACTTAAAGTACTTATTGGAAAGTTACTGTTTCACTCACTAATTTGGTACTATGTTTGTGCTAAAGTGGTAGAGGAAGTTACAGGGGTGCAGAGATCCCATTGAAAATGGGATTTTTAAATTTTCAAGATTTTCAACAGACTTCACAACCCACAACCCCCTGATGAAAATCAGTGGGACACTGTAATTCCTTTTCATTAGGACTTAAATGAAATGTTCCGCGTCTGCATTATTAGCACAGCTGAAACTGGCTTGTTTGAATCACAAAACAATTTCAGAGGATCTTCCTGGGTCTGCTCTTTCTGCCTGCATGAAGATAACTGTTTGCTGTCTGGTTTGCATAGCATGGACATGTTCTCTGCCTGACGTTAGGATGCATGATGCTACTCATGTGCACTCCAGCTCTCAGCATCCCTATGCATCCATGCAGAGATGGCCTTTGAAGGCTGGGCAGGGGTTTCACAGGGAGAATCAGAGCAGGCAGATGCATTACAAAACAGCAAAGGTGCGGTCATCTGAAAGAAACAGCAGTGCCGTGGCTGAGGCTGTGCAAAACTCTTAGATCAGTTCCCAGAGCTTTCTGTCTCCTTTTCTTCTAGTCCTGTGTTGTGGAGATATTTGTCAACAGAATGGAAATGATACTGTTCCCAAGGAGAAATTGAATTTAATATTAATGCTATCTCCTGTGAAAAAGCGAGAGTGAGTCAGAGCTGAGTAGAGTTTGTTTTATATATGAAGTCTTTCATTCTGGAGAGTAACTCAGAGCACAGAGCTGTGAATTTAATGCTGGCAGCTCAGGAAGCTGGTAGGCAAACACAGCAGGCTTTGTGCATTAAGCAGCAACATGCATTGCTGTAGCCATTAGAAACAGCTTCACTAACAAAGAAATAGGGGTAAAATGCTCATCAAAGTCTTTCTCAGTGGGCAGTATTTGATAAATTCCACCAGAAGCTTTGAACACACACTGGGATGAAAACATTTAGTATCACCTTGCTATAAACAGGCTCTGCTTTGTCTTTCCAGACTACTTTATATTTTATAATTTATTTATCTTCCTCCTCAAAATGAAACTCTCATCAGCAGTGATGAGAGAACTCCTGTGTTCATGCTGCCCTTACTTCTAAGCAAAGTAATATAGCACAATTTAAAATGTGATGATTCAGTAGTACAAAGCTCAAAAAGAGCAGCTTTGTCTGTTTTTAAAGTAAACTCCACCTTTCCTTTGAGTGCGTTTTCTCTTATGTCTCATCGGATGTGTCCTATGTCCTGTCATGTCCTGATAACATGTCTTAGTAGATGCTGTTGTAAGTAGCTGGTGCTTCCCTGCACTTTAATTTCCTGTGGGAAAGGAGATTAGCTGCTGAAGGAACCCTGCACAGCTCTGACACTGGTGTATGGACGTCCTGGCAAATGGGAGGCCGTGGTTACTTCTGTTCTCCTCTGAGATGCTGCATTCCCTGTTTGTGGCCAGGCATGGAAGGAGTAAGAGGAAGGAGGAGAGAAAGGATAGCAGAGCTGGAGAAAAATATGGTGTTTTGTTGATGCTTGCAGGATCCAAGGCAGATGGTCAGTCACAGATGGATGCCTTGGGCTGGCAGGTCAGCCACAACAGCTATTGCTCTGGTTGCTGGCTCCCTTTCCCAGTTAACTGTGTGGCCTGGTCAGCTCTCTCTCTCTCCTACAGATTTTTCCCAGTCTGGACAGCTAGCTGTGGATGGCTCCTGACATCTCAGCCTTTTGGTTGCAGCACAGTCAGTCTCAAGATGGCTGAAAAGCTGAGTGCAAGATGGAGAGAAAAGGCAGGGGATGAAAGAGGAGCTTGGAGGGAAGGGGACACAGAAGGACCGCATGTTTCTGCATCCTTGCCCATGCCATGGATGGGGTTGGGAGGAGTGCCAGTGGGGATCTCATGGAGCCGTTATGATTCCTCATGTCCAAAGAGGCTGTGTAAATGGAGCACAGTAGATGCAGGTTGGCCTGTGCCCTTTTTTCCCTTTCTCCCTTTCTCCAAGTCCTCCTTCCCTCCCCCATCCGCTTACCTTTTTCTTTTTTTTTTTTTAAGGAGGCGACAAGGGACACGGGCTCATCCTTTCATTATCTTACCTCATTACTTCTGGTGCATCTTTTAATAAACTCATTTCTGAGTTAAAAATGAGTTTTAACTCATTCCAAGAAATCTCTACACATTCTTTGGGCTTTTCCAGCTGGAGGGTTTTATTGGTGTAGTTCAGTGCCTTTCTCTTCCTTTTGCATCTTTGGCATTTACGCTCAGTGTTCAAAACTAACAGAATATTTATAAATCTGGTGTACACTTCCCAAACTTCTATTCCCAACTAGTGTAAGGCAGTAAAGACTCAGTCATTACTGTGCTTGCCTGTGGGGAGTCAACAACTGAATTTAAGGAACCCTCAGCTTTACTAACATTAATAAAAATTGCCAAAAATACTTTGCTGCTTCCTTTCTTCCCCGTCCTTGGGCTCTTAGTCCCCAGAAAGTGAAGACCTGCACTGGCACGACACAACATGCTGAGTCTCTGAGCTGCTGTTTTTCAGGCTGTTGCCATTGCCACACAAAATCACCAATGCTTTTGGAGGTAACAAAAAGGGTGTCTAACTAGTGTTGCACCATGAAAGCATGCTCTTAGTGGTCTTAAATGGTTAAAATGCTCCAATATGACTCTCAGTCTATAGTTTTCTTCCTTACTTTTATTTCATGCTTCATTTAATAAAATCCCCTGCAAGAGAACAGCCGAAGAAAAAGTAAAAAAGAACAAACCCTTTCAAAGCCATGTGAAATTACTTCTGAATCAGATGCAAATTCATTCCTATTGTTCACAAATTGCTATGTGCAGCCTTTCTGCCGTGGGTCCTGAGGCAAGGGCAGAAGTGCTATCTCTACAGCACCATGAAGCTTTATGACAGAAAACCTGTGAGGGAAACAGTGCCACTGATCCAAGCTCAGCCTCCAGTGGCAGAGCTCACTGGGAAAGTGCCTGCTGGCGACAACATGAGAGCCAGTAACCTAAAGAAATCTGAGCCTGGAGGATGAAGCTGGGGTTGGAGGCAGTGGTGAGGGGAGGCTTACGGGCTGTGCAGTCCCCACACACACACAGAGCCAGGGGCTAGGAGGACCTCTGGGAGCTTATGGATATGAGCTGTGCCCTTCTCAGTGGAGTTAATACCGACACCAACAGGTACAGATTATGCTTCCTGCACACGGGAATGCTGCTGCTTTCGCTGATCTCAGGAGCAGTGCCACGGCACCAGGACTCTGACTGCCAACAGAAAGCTCAGCAGCTCCAGCTTTTAACTGCGAACGGTACCTTCGGACTCCATCATTCACTCTTGGCAAAGGCCAGCCAAATTTACAACCTTCTGCTGCTTTACCCAGTCCTGCTGTGTCTGTGGTTGAGCCAGCTTTCATGTGCTGCTGGAGGCTTCTTCAGCACTTTTAGGGGCATGTGGCCTTGTGACTGGGACAGCAGCAATGGACTGCACATCTTCATCTCACAGCAGAATTATTTTCATCTCCCCCACCTGTCATCCAGGTCATATTAAACAAGAATAAGTCAGTTTTTAACTCTCCTTTCTGGACCATGCTTATGAGACATCCCCTGGGACAGTCTCAGCTAGAAAGAGCATCTCAGCTGAAAGGGTTCAGCTGGGTGTGAATCAAATGGATTGTACAGATGTAAAGATACCAAGAAAAGAGAACTGCTAGCTCCTCTCTGGCCATCACTTTCAGATGGAGTCTCTATTTCTGGTGGATATAATATTAAAGTGATATTAACCTGTTCCTTTTGTCCTATCAACATCCAGGAATTAATGTAGATTAAATCCTTCCAGGTACATGTGGTATTTTCCATGCTAATCATTAAAATGTACTCCTGCTTAAAAAAACCAAACAAACAGCAATAAAAAAGAATCCAGGTTGTTGTTTTGACCTGTGTGCTGATATGAGTGATAGGAGAGAAGACAGATTTGTGGTAGTAACAGTCCAGAAATGGGCTGTTAAAAAAGACAGCATAAAACTGTTCCCATCTGTCCATGGCAATGATTTAGACTGGGATTTTTAAAGACACCTGATGTAGTGAGGTGTCCAAAGCCAGAATGCATTGTCAGGTTCCCAGACTCTAATGTGGGATGAAAAGCATCACTGCATGACCTGCATCTGAAATGTTTAACTCGGCTAACTTTCTGAGGGTTTTGTTGACCAGATTTTTTTTTTTCTTGAAGCAAAATTACTTGAATAAGACCAGTTTTTTACTTTCTCTCTGCTCTCCCAATCAGCTTCAGTTTCTGAAGTAGTACTTCAGTGTATTTGCTCCTATTGCAGAGTCTTCAATGTGAGTCAATATGTCTACTTAGGCTGGGGAGATGACCTAGCAAGCAATTCTGCTTCTCCATTCCCTGGAGAACCCTCACCTCTTTAACAACGACTTAAAAACCAGGTTCCTACCTGAAACGAGCAAGGAACAGCTAAGACTCTTCATTTGACTTCTCCAGCCTTAGACAGGGCACCAGTGGTCTTATGCTGTGTTTGAACCTCTTGAAAAATCAGCCTACCTTCCTACCTAGGAAGAGAAAAAGCAGAGAATGGGGTACAGGTGTTCCTGGCAGAAGTGCAGCACTTAAACAACACAAAACCAGCACTCCTGATGCCTTTCCTTGTTGTGGTTGTTGAACTATGAGAGGAACATACATAAGGGTTGCAGTAGCTGGCAGTTTTTTCTGCAAACTGAACTGTCCCAACTACAGTTAGCCATAAAGGTTCCACCTACATTGTTTTTCAGGGGAAAATTGGGATTCCTGAGGGAAACCTTTGACTTGGAAAGTGCAATCTTAGTTTTGAAGGCAGAATAGGGTGTGATATCCTATTATTGCATCAGCCCCCAACACTTCTGCCCTATTTCTCTCAAATATGTGTAGGCTTGAGTCAGAGAAGAGATCCATGCGTTTTAAATTGAATAATAAAAATTTCTGAAAGAATAAAGAAATTCTTACCAGTTTAATTAATTTTATATTTGCTAAAAACAACGCTCTCCCCCAAATTAAGACAGCTATGAACGTGTGCAGGAGTACATTCAAGCAACATATTAACAACCTAATAAAAATATTTACTTGGATTGACTTTGATTCAATTAGAGATTTATTCTAATTATCCAGGAGAAATTAACTAGCTTGCCTTATTAGACACTAAACACAATAAATTCAATCATTCATTCAATCAACTTGAATAACTCACAGGGGGAAATTGTGTGAAGAACCAAATACCCTACTCAGCCTGGTAAGGGGTGCAGTCTGCTCAGTGCCTTGCAGGATGAAGCCTTCTGTGTGCTCCCCTTCCTGTGGGCTTGCTTTTTATCTCCCAGCCCTTGCAGGGATCACAGAGACGTGAAGGGATAATGAAGTCTCTGTCTATACAATTATAATGGATTGCTAAAAGTATCAGAGTTGCTGTAAATAAATCATTATATCAGGCTCATTTAACCTGATTCCTACTCTCAAATGGCTTGTAATAGAGTCCTGTCTCTGAAAGTCAGCCATTCCTTTGCAATTAGATTTATCACTAATCAAAAATGGAAGCTATCCTGCCAGCTTTCAATTGCACTTGGAAATGCTGTGTCGGGCTCAAGACTCAAAGCTGAATTTATTCATTTATTCAAATTTAAAAACCACCCATCTGTAAATATTTAGATGCCCTAAATATTAATTAAAACTTACAATGACCGTCTAGTGAGGCACAGCGTCCATGTTAAGCCAGACATCACAGCAGTAGAAGAGCTCCTTTCACCTCCCGTCTCCTGACAACACTAACTTCCTCAAAAACTCCATCCAGTAAGGGGCTTACAGCAATTGCATCTCTGCAAGATGCAACTGTCCATTTTCACAGAGCTTGATGGGATGACCAGTCTTGCAGGGACTGTGCAGCCAGACTTGCACCAACTGCACAGGGGCCAGAGCTCCCTTGTGACAGGACTTTGCATTCCAGGGCCACGGGGGACTTGGTTCTGGCTCAAGAGTGTCTTAAAAGGCACCTCCCTTGTCTGCCTCACCGCCCTGTTTGCAGCCCCAGACTGTATGGTTGCACCTGATGGATGGCTCCCCACTGAGCAGTGCTTGTCACTGACCTGCTTGGTTTTGTCCCTTTTTGGTCTCAAATCACTTGCATGGAAAGAGAAAGAGGGGTTTTGTATCCTGGAAGGTCTCAGGTCACTTCACATTCAGGACCAAATGCTTATGCAGAGGTGAGTACAATGTCTATTCCCAACTGCCAAGTACACCCACAAAATCCCAGCTTCGTAAATTCATCTTCTGCCAATATGTACTTGGCCAGGATACCAAACAACACGCTGTGTGGGTGGGTGTAAATAAAATCCCTTTATCCTTGCAATCTAGCCATCTCTTGGCAGTCATGGCAACTGAATTACAGTACTGAGATTCTGTCATTACTGATACAGCATGAAAGTTTATATAACACAGGATATGTTTACACCAAGTTTCACACAGGGAAGACAAAAGGTAATATTGTATTTACCTAGAGCTGCAGTAGAACCAGGTGTGTGGGGGAGGAGATATCTGGGTATGACCAGATTATATTTGGTGGTTTAATCCCTTTCCTATCTCATAAATTGATTTAGGTGTCAAAATACTATTTGAAATTGTTGCTCTTTGAAATTCATTTCAATGAGCAGCATTCTGTTAATCTGTATACAATAAGCAGAATTCCATGGCTCTGTACACACAGTCTCCAAAGCTGCTTTGAAAATACAGAAGTGTTTTTCCACCATCCATGTGATGAAACACTGATATCTGATATACTTCACATATAATTCCTGGTCCCTCAGGGATGACTACAGAGAGGAAGAAACATATGCCTAGGGACAAGGAATCTGTGGGAATAAGAAGTATTGTGGGAAGCAGAGGTCCCCTCAGTACAAAGCAGTAACCCAACCCCACTTTCCATCCAAATATCTTCAGAGGTCTGCTCTTAAGGAAAGTACAGTCTTAGCTATTAGCTAGACACTGGTAAGGGGATAATGTTAAAAAAAAATCTTTCTCTTTTTTTTTTCTGTTGCCCAAAATGTAATGCATTGTGCAGACAAGAATAATTTAAAGAAACATTCCCTCTTTCTGACTATAATAGGCACATAGAAAAGTGAATACAAACTGGAAATATTACTGTAATCTCAAGATGAAATTTTGTCAAGCATGGCATGATGGTTTTGCAATTTAATTTTGCTTCTTCATTACAACATGTTGCTTGGTAGAGTCCAGTTAATCGTAACTATAACTATTCGGTATATGGAACTAATTAATGTAGTAGTTAAGTGGCATCATGCTACAGATTTCAGTGAAGTGTTCACAGTATGCTAATGTTTATACTTACCTTTAGTAGTGTAGTCCAAGATAGCTTCTCTGAGCAAAACCATGTAGGACTTGGTGCTGCAGGGTGGGAACGTGGCTCTGTCCCTTCTGATATACCAACCACAGACTAGGAAATATCTTGCCTCTGGTGAGAGAAGGTCTTTCCCAGCTGAGTAAAACAGGAGTTCCCAAGGTGCTCAGGAACATCCTTTTAATTCTTTCCCCAGTCTCTTGGTCTCAAGTGTAAAGTCTCAGTGTAGCTCCCGAGTCATAAGGATGAGGTGCAAATTGATCATGAGGGAAGATGCTGCTATGTGAAGAAACTAAAAAACAGCACCCAAACCAGAGTACAAAAGTGAAGGAAACCCTCAGCTGTCTGTAGCATGGCCAGGACTGCATGAACACCTCACACAAATCGATGCTGCTAATTTCCAGAATAATTCAGTGAATGTCTTATGGTTAAAAATCTCCTCTAAAAGCTGATGGCAAATGCAAATCTATTGGATCCACAAGACCTTACTCCCTGCTGTGTCATAGTCATTTACACCTCTCTGACATCACTATTACAGGAACAAACCAGATCCATCATATTCATATGGAAACCAATAATGTACATTGGAACTAAGGAATTTAATAGAACAATATATTTCAACAAAGCAACTGTTTCAATCCAGCAGAAGCAGCAGGAAATTAATTTTATTTTAGAAAACTCTTTTTTCTATAGAAAACATTTAAAAAACTCATAACAATTTGAATAAATGTGAAGGGAACTCTTTAGCCAACACACAGAAAATAAGAAAATGGATGATTTTAGTTACAGAACCTGCAAACTTGGCCTCCTTGAAGTTACCAAAGCTAGCAGAGGGTCTGATTATAAAAGAGATAATTTAGAAGACTGAGAAAATGTGATAGAATAAAAAGCAGGGACAAAACCTACATTAAAGCAATTATCGCTCAACTTGCTGCTGTGCAGCACATTAATATATCACAAACTTTACCTGCGGTTTTGTGAATTTAGCAAAAACAAGAGGAGGCAATTCTGAAATATTCAGATCAAATTGGATATTTGATCTAGGCATTACTTTAAAACCAGGAATAGTGCTGTGGCTTCCAGGACGATCTATGGTTTCAAGGCTGAGTGTTACACGAAAGGCTGGATGCAGACCTTGTGCCACATGCACAGCCTGTCCTACAGCAGTGGGCCTCCTACCACGGCTGGTAAATCACATATCTGCACATCATCCACCTTGACCACAGGCTTGAGGCTGCACAGCCACCCCTGTCAGGCTCAGGGCCTGGTGCTGGCCGTGTTATAATGACAGACATGCAGGATAAGCGTGGTAAAAGCCATTAGGGTCTTAAAGTTAAGAGTGACCAAGTCCGACTTGTAACCAGCTGTTGGACTCTGGCAACCTCTGTAGTCAATGGAGCAAGCTACAGACTGGGATTGCCTGTGACTAACTGTGGACATAATGGCTAGGTTTTGGCACCCTTCCTCACATCCACTGAGTTCTTACCTCTGCCAGTTGCAAAGGGTCTGGCAGCCTTGTCTGCTACCCCTCAAAGCCATTCACTGTTCTCCTGACAATGAAGGGTATCTTAACAGCCATCACCTCAGTCTGGCTTTGGTACAAAGGCAAGTGGCCTAAACACGGACCATATCTGTGCTGCTAAAATAGAAAAGGGTCGGGTACCCAGCAGCTGAGCCTCAAGCCAAGTAAGGTGGACATGGGCACAGTGCCTTGCACAAAACGTTATAGAGCAGCCTTGTTTTGGAGAGAGCTGGATGAGACAAATCATCAGATGAGCCATTCAGATGATCAAAATACGATGTTTGACCTTGTTCCCTGATAACACAGACCCATAAAATCTAATCAGTTATGCAACACAGCCCACAGGCTGATGTAATATTCCCTGTAGGAAAAAGAGGAGAAAAAGTCAGATCTACCTGAGAAGGTCAAAGTCTGCATTCTAAGTATTAACTTATGATACAGCTTACAGTATTTATTAACGCCTCTATAAATATTGAGAGACCCTCATACAATCAAGATAGTTCCAGTAGCACTTCCATTATGAAAGACATCTCTCAAGCTTTACAGAAAAGCATGACCTTGCCTTGCAGACTTCTACATTTTTGTGCTAATGGACCGATACCTTTTTTAATTCCACCTGCTTCCTTTTACAGGAGGCTATGTTTGCTATACTGCAAAAGAGCTAATGAATGCATTCTTGTAACTAATTCTGAGCTAAAGGGATGAACCAGATGACTCAGAGGATTTGGTTGCTGCAATTTTGTTAAGCTCATCAATGGCAACATCTGTTTCTTGAGTGAGTGAAGCCGGAAATGTTTCCTTTCCTTTTTTAGTTATCAGAATTATTTGAACGAGGCGGGGTGAGGCAGAGAGTTGGCTCCATGGTGTCACAGCTAAAATATTACTGGCACTTCAATTACTTCATCTGAAGATTTTTCATGTCTTTATGCTGGATATCAGTGAAGATAAGCCTTTACCATGCCACTGTGGGTATATCTGGAGGGAAACAGTGACAGTTCCACCAACACTTTCCATCTGAAGAATCTTCATCTAATATGGCAGTAGTCTATCTTCTAGTTCGGAGAGCAGGAAAATTCTCCCGTAGTTTTAACTGGGAATTGACACAGTAGTCACATCCCTTTTTCAAACCATTTCCACTTCTACCTGCTTTGGAGGAGAGAGTACAAGACAGTGAGGATGCAGAGGCTGATTCTTTCAGACTTGAAAGTAGCATTGCACAGGCTCTCCTTTGGAGACAGCTAGGTAGACCTAGTCCCAGTCCTGCCTTAGATGTCTAATTCAGACAGATCCACCAGTCCTCAAGTAAGAGGCAGACAGAGAACTTCTTTCCTATAAAGAAATGATAATGTTGATGCAAACAGTTCCAGTGTGACTATTCAAGGAGTAGCTCACCTGTGTGAGAAAGAAATTCCTGATTCAGCCACATACTGAAAACAAAGAGGTAAACTTCCCTACAAGTATGCTGACCACTCTGCCCATGAGCACTTGGACTCTTCCAGGTCTTCTCACTGTATGGATAGCAGTGGTACATCAAGCACTAAGGGAAGGTCCCTTAGTCTGCTCTTGTCTGTTTACACCAAGTGCAGGACTCATGTTGAAAGAAAGGAGCACTAGAAAGTGGTTGAGAGATAGAAGGGCTTGTCTGGGAGACCTGAGTAAGAAGAGACACACGTAAATCAAAAATAATCCTCCACTTAACTAAAATCCAATCACAGAGCCTTGTGTGTCAAGGGGGAGAATAGATAAGTTGGTATTGGAGGCAAGACCATGAGATGAAGAGCTCAATGAGATATGCAAAATAATTTTGTGCCTAGTTAGGCAGTTCCAGGGTGGCTTTTGTCACACTTACATGGACTAACCCCCAGATTGTGAGATGCGATTTCTATTCTTTGCCCTTTGAAATTCATCCAGAATCCACACTCTCACGCCAGTGCCATGAGAACATCAGAATCTGTTCTGGGTAGGAGATATTAAGACTAGAGCTGACAGAATGGGCTCTAAACCTTATTTACCCTTCCCTCACCCATGCTGAAGTAGTGCCACACAGTAAGATTAGACACGTTCCTTCTGATAATGGCTGTAATGAGAATCAAGAAGTAATGAGGTGATTTATTATCCCCTGTCTCTCCCAAAGACCTCAACATGCTGGCTCTGTCCTGTACTCCTCAGCAGCTGATTTCAGAGGGACAGAACTCTACTCACTCTGCTGCAGCAAAATATGCTCTTTGTTACCCAACACAAAGAAATGAGGAGATGAGGCAAGTCGCCAGGTTCTCAGAGCTTTCCCTCATAAAAGCAATATATGTGCTTATTGTTCTTCCAGATTACAAAAATTGGAAAGGAGAAGAGAGAACAGTAAATTGCACAGTGTATTTTATGGAATGGAAAATGCAGCACGACTGCTGCAGTGAAGTTCGTTCAGTCCATAAACATGTCATGGCTTGATGGAGAGCGCCATAGTCACCCAAATGAGTCAAGATTCCCCAAGAGGACATTCCACTGAGTTCACCATGATTTACCAGATTTGATGGAGAATGAAGAACTGTGGATTGGCTTCAGTGGCTTACTATGCCCTGGCTTCAGACACTCCATCTCTCACTGCTATCAGTCTTCTGCACTCCCAGGTGCCCAAGTATTGGAGTCAGAGTTCTGTTGTGCCAAACATTGTACAAACAGGAATCAACAAATAGACCTTGTCCTAAAGACCTCATGAGGCTATCTTCAGATTTTTCCTATGCTTTAAACAATCTGTCTGAACAGAATCTAAGGAAGGGATGAGATATTTAATCTAAAGTTTAGAACTTGTTCAGGATAGATTAGATTCTTAGGCTTTCATGCTAGCTTTCTTCACTCTTGATCGTCTTGATTTCTTTGAGATTCCCAGTGAAATAAAGGTGTAATGGATCCAATTCATGCAGGAGGAAAGGCAGGAACCAGTGTCCCTGGTGATATCTCTGGTACTGCTGAGCATACAAGCAATACCAGGGTATCCAGGCTGGTCTGGCTGGGTAGGCAACTCTCCAAAAGAGTGGTGTTGGTACAGCCATGGTATACTGCAAAATTTAATTAATGTTTATTCTGTCTCACACTGTGTGGGACAACAAAAGTAGGGTAAGCAACTCAGGCTGCCTCCAGCTCACAACTGCCAGGGTCCAATTTCTTATGTCACTGATGGAAAAAAAAGTCATGATCACTCAGGCTACTCTGTGCCATTTATCAGCCTGGCCCAGTGGCTGCTTTAAGCCACCAAAACTGTATTCACTGGATTAGTCATTGTAAACCCTGCAGTGTCTGATGACACTGTAAGTGGTCCACAGTACCTCACTTAAATGAGGCAGCACTAGTGTCACACCAGATTATAATCACCAACTGCACTGATAGGCCCAGTGGCCTTCTTCATTGGAAATAAAAGTTCCATAATGTAAATCTGGGAGTCCGAAAAGTTTTTAATGTACTGATTAAAGTGAAAAGAAGCAGAAGCAACAAGATTGAATTTCAAAATAATGCATAGAAAAGAAATCCCCAACTGTACTTCTCTCAAAACAGAAGATTATTCTGGGAGACATCCTAAAAATGAAGCTGGCATTCTGTTTACCTCACCTACAGTGTTTATCTCATGCAGGTCTGCAACACAAAAAAAGCAGTATTTAAGTAAAAGCTAGCTTAGGATACTTCCATTAATACTGTAGGAAAATATTTTGTAGCATTTTAGGGCTGCTTTCTTTCCTCTGAAACTCTCTCAGGCTCAGGTTGGATGAAGGTCTGAGCAACTTGGTCTAGCTGAGGATGTCTCTGCTCATTGCAGAGGGGGTGGACAGGGTCCTTCAAAGGTCTCTTCCACCCCACATATTTTATGGCTCTATGATTGTATGTGGCCAACAGATTTAGTCTGACACCTGATGTTTCTTGCTCTGCAGCAAGGATAAGAAGGAGAAACCACATATTCCCCGGTTATGGCTTCCACAACCCAGCCACACAGATCATCTGTGTTTGGGGTCTACTTTGACAGACTGGACGTAAGACATACCTGAAATGTGTCACAGGGGCTTGGGAGGACAATTCAGAGCCACCAGTGAGCAGGCTTGGTCGGAGTGTCCAGTCCAGCACACTGTCAGCACACGTCCTGGCTCAGGCCCAGCAGAGCTGTGGCTGCATTAGGCTGGTGCTGTGCCCAGAGTAATTAGATCTGGCCCTGAAGAAGAATAAGGAGCTTGGGCCGACTGACAGGGTAATGTAATTGTACCTCTTCTGGAGCTAAATCAGGGACCACAGCATTAGGCTGAATTGTGTAGCCTAGATATTTCAGAAGTTACTAATTTTGAATTATCCTTGATAAGAACTCACAAGGGAGAGATTTAGCACTGCCGTTGTAGGGTCCATCCGTCTCTCCCTCCTGCTTCTGTCAGCAATGCCTCCTGTGGTTCACTCCTGTTTTCACTTTCAGTCCCAAAACCCATTGTGCAGCCACCTGAGCCTTACAATGCCTCCAAGCTCCAGCCTCCATCAGGAGGCAGAACTCTTTCAGAGGGCATCTGACAACGGCTTCCCATTCAACCTTGGAAAAGAGCTTACTCCAGTCTTTTTCAGGATTGCAGAATGGGGAGGTACACCATTAAAGGAATGAAAACGAATGGTGTCAAGCACAATGGAATCAGGTTAGGTTAATTATATTGGAAGGTCATTATTAATTTTTGCTGCCTTTTCAGAGGGTTTTTTTTTTTTTTAAAGCAGCTGTGATAAGCACAGCATAAATGTTCAGCCAGACAGTCACTGTACCTTCACCTTATTACGTGTGACTGAGACTGCAAACAACTCAGATCAATCTCAGAGATATTAAATTAGAGCTGAATCTCACTCCATCTCCCATACAAAATGAGCTGAGCTAAATTTGAGATAATGCCCATATCAAGAGACATTACAAACCATATTCTATTGGATGAAGATTTATTTTTAGTTATTCCACAGAATATTTCTGGTTATATGAACAATGGGAAAGAAGAGAAATTCTCGGCATTAGAAATGCATTGAATCTGTACATGCATTATGTAGCAGCTAGGGGTTCTGTCTTTAAGACAGGACCAAATAATGATTCTTGCATAATGTAACTATACGACAACTAAAAAGAAGCCCCGGGTTGAAAAGGGAAGCAGAGGATATTACAGAATCACAATAACAAGGTCATTTGAAAATGAGGGCAAGTAAGTAAGCAACTAAAGGAAAGAAAATTAGATATAATAAAAAGAAACAAAACATTCATTATGGGGTGGGTACAGAGCAAGGAATAAGTTAGATTCCTAAACTAAATTAGCACGTACAGGCAATTTTCTATCTCTGCAGGTTTGAAAAGGCTTCTCCCATTCCCCACGCTGTTACTGCAGTCCTCAGGGGGATGAAATGACCTTGCGTCATAAGCACTGAGCTGAGCATCATTGCCATCATCATCATCATCACAATGAAACTGGTTTAGGCCATCTCAAATGGTTTAGTCATCATGTTCTGTAATGACAAATAGAGCAGAGACAGGTTATAGGCTAACCTGCTGTTCTAAGACCACCCAAAGTGTTTATTGCTAAAAGCTCTCTGGCATATTTTTGTCTTTTTGTTCTACTATTTTCCCAGACATTTTCTGGACACAGATGGGGAATAACCTGGATGAGGGACAGCTTGAATGTGTGCACGCCTTTCTGACGAGTGAAGGGGAAAGGTTTACTATGTGGAGATGAATAGTGCTCTGCCACTTGGCCTCAGGACCACAGTGTGTTTCTTGGTCTGTTTTATTTGGTAGAGCAAAATGAAGCATTTGGGAATCACAGAGGTCAAAGAAGGTACCAAAAGAGAGGGAAAAAAGACAATTGTAGTTATTCTTCTGAAACAGGGAAAAGATCACTCAACATCAGTTCCTAGAAAAAATCTAGAACAAATAATTCACTGCACTATGTACAAGGACCTGAAGGGTAACAAGAAGATAAATAACAGTCCACTGGGATTCACCACAACCAGATTGCATTTTACCAATTTAGCTTCTGTCTATACCAAGATCTTAGATCTGAAGAACTTAATTTAGCATATTTTTCTCTGAACACTGTCTCATGTAACTTTCTCATTAAAAGATCCACACTATTGCCCATCCTACACCTGACTGTCCATTAGCAGAAAATGCTCAATAACTGCATTCTTGAGGAGCATATTCTGATTTAGTTTCATCCCAAAGGAAAGCAGGTCATGCACTTTAAGACTGCTCTGTGATAAAAAATAAAACATGTTATGTGGGGATAAAGTCAACCACTTCAAAAGTATTCTTGCAACAACTGAAATACTAATGTACCTGTATACTGCTGGGCATCATAAACTGAAACCTGTTTCTGTTAAAAAAGGGGAGCCATCAGATCAGGTTTTACATGCAGAGGAACAGCTTCCAAGGCACACTGTTTTGTTCACTTTTTGTGAACAAAAAGTTCAAGCTGAAGCTCTCTGTTTAGTTCTGGGTATCAGAAAGAGAAACTGGAGACAGTCTAGAAGAAAGTGATACTGAAAGTATGACCTCCTGGAAAAGATTAAAGGACTTGAGATTGTTTAACTTAAAAACTGGCTGGGGACATGACAACAGGCCACAAACATTTTTAGAGAGAAGAGGATTATCTGGTCCTTCTTCCCAAAATGGACAGTACAAACAAGAAAAACAGGAAAACTGTCCTAAATCTATGCATAGGGAAGCACCAGCATAGATTGCCTATGGAGATATGCCTCTATCAAGGAGAACCAGTAGCAATTAGACAAGCAGGAGGTATAAATGACACTTCCTTAGGCTACATGGACAGACTAAGGCAGCTTCTAAATGTCCTTCCTGATGCAGTTTTTCTATGACTCTGTGCTCACTCCTCCTGATTTAGTTGAATGTTATTTTTTTCCAAATGTCCTTGTTTCAAGCAGTAGAGACCAGAATGTTTTTGTCACAGAACAGCTTATGATTTTTTCCCAGGTTACAGTCTGAAGCTGTTCAGGTAAAATCGTCCCTAGGAATCCATCTTGCACATCTGACTTCTGTGGAGGCCCCACTCCTCTTGCCACTGCTATGGGATGGAAGAGATATTTTCTTTCTCTTCAGACCATGATTTCAAATAAATGTGGCTATGCTCAGCTCGACAAGATCACAGAAGTGCAGATCACATGCAGAAATAGAATTTTATGTGCCTTGGAAAATGTGTTGCATGTTTATTTGGGTATTTGAGGAAGTGTTGAGAAGATTGTGGTGAGGACTGGAACCTGCATCAGCTGTGCTCAAGCTGCTGTTCTTCTGTCAAGTACCTTCAATAGAAGAACATGAGGACAGCAGAGAGTAAAACAAATAGAGGTAACTGTAATCACCAGCTACAGTGGCATATCCACAGGGCAAATAAAACAAGCACCTGATCAACTGACTGCAATCCTTATGTAGAACAGGATACTATCTTGATGCATTTAGTAGTAAATAGCTGTTAAATGCATAATCTTTATGTACAAACCTAGTGTATATGCAAACTCCAAGGGGGATATGTGGGTCACCGTGGACTTGCATGGTTCCACCTTCCTCTCTAATATGGTACTAAAAGGATGCCTTTTTTGAAGTCTGCTGCAGGAGGACATGGGCTTGAGCAGATGCTCAGAAGCTCAGAGCAATTTGCCCCTTGCAGAATGAAGGCCAGAGTTCTCACACATCAGAGGGTAGCTGCTCTTGAGGAAAAATGTGACATTTAGCACTGAGTCAAGAGAAACACAATGGCCTAAGAAGCGCTGTATGACTGTGTTGATGACTAGATGTGCAGTGACATTTAAAAAATGAGCACTGGCTTTTTAGTGCTCTACAAACTCCAAGCCTGATCCTTTAAAGCCTCCATGCATGGAATTCACATCGACTTGTGTATATGGAGAACTAGCCAGGTCAAGCCCTGAATATTGAATAATCACTTGTCATTCCTGATGTTGCTTAGAGCTGACATCATATCGTTTTGTTTAGGCAGAAACCTAAGTTCAAAATGTTTTCATACTCTGGGTTTTACTGAACTGAGAAGACTAATATTTACAAAGCAATTCTTCCAGAAGGGAAACCCTCACACTTTTTCACCCCTCAAGAAAGCCCCCAAATCTGAAACAAGTGTAACACTGGCAAAATCTACCAACAAAGTAATCCCTGAAACAAATAGTCAGTGTTAAAAAGAATATGAGGCCATTTCAGAACAGTTTCTTTTTAGGCAGTCTAGACAGTGTGGCGGCAATAACATGAAGGATTTAGCTTTCCCAAGCTAAAACATTTTTATTTTTTTTTAGCAGCCAAAAAGCTCTGTAGGAATGGAGAACATACAGCCAAGTTTTATTTTGTCAGTGTTGTTAATTTTTTATACACAGTGAAATAAATTGTAAAGGTGTAGGTGTTAGTGGAGCCTGAACAATGAACTGGGGAGGTGGGGAAACTGCCTCTCCTGGCCTCCAGGACTCTGTAGTTTAACTCTGTGATCCCTACATTCAAGTCCAACTGAAATCAACTTCTGATGAAGGCAAGATTTGACTTGTCCATAGAGGAGGTTAACTCCAGGAATTGTAGTGGTCTGAACAGTTTATTTGCTCCCCAGGGAAAATACATTGAGAACCTGTAGCTGTGGCATGGCTCCCCTACTCTCAATGTATGAGGGACTGGAAACTCCTCCGTTCCATGAAAATAGAGCATGTCCCCTAAGTATCTGGAAAACAGACACAGTGGTTTTCCATCAGGCAAAGTTTTGCTTCTGAAAACAAAAATAAATAAAAATGGAAATGCAGGAATAAGAATGGATGCTGATTTCTAGAAAACTGGGGGACTGCAAATATAATTGACTGAAAGGTAACACATAGAAGTAGCACATCATTATGTATTGGTTGATATACCTATTAAATAGATTTTTTTTTTTATTTTAACTAGAGCTTAACACAAGTAAACAGTCCATAGGGTAAATTCTTGTGAGTTGGAAACTTGATCACTAAAAGATGAATAGTCAATGAGTAGAAACACTACAGGACCAGACATCATTACACGAATGGCAGATGGCCTGAGCAGCCTTGCAAACTTTATGAAAGTTGTTTTCCATTTGAATGAAAATGAAGAGAAAATGTAACGAAATGAGGTTGCTTTTTCACAATCCATGGGTTGAATCCAGCTCTTGCTGAAGTTGATGATGGTTTTGTTCCATGTATAGTGGCCACCTGCTGAAAATGGTTAGCTGAATTCCAATTTCAGCTATATTTTAGGGAAGAATCTGGGAAGAATGTGGCTCAAGGCTTTCTTTAGAGCAAGGCATTCAGTCTAACTTCAAAGCCCTACAAAAAAGACAGTTAATTCATATTTCTGGAGTTTTATTTCCTTCAGGATGATAATAAATCTGGTACTACATGCTTGTTCAGCACATTATTACCCTAGCTTGGCTGGTGTCCCTGGGCAGTGCCCCCTGATAGATGGCATTAGTAGTATTAATGATGTGAAAGAAAGATCACTATTGGCATTAGTTTCCTGTTCTGTGGAGAGCCTGAAGGTGTGCAAAGGGCTGGAAGGTGCTGGAGGATGCTGGTACTGTCTTTCCTCTGGGTCAGGGTTAAGGCTGCTGAGGAGGATAAACCTGTCATGTGCTGTGCTTCGAGCATAAATCCAGAGAGTTTTAGGTCGTGTCCATTACAAGCACCACATTTATTTGTGGTGTAGCAACAGTAGTGCAGTTGTAATAGAAGCAGCCATAGTTGTAGTAGTAGTTATAATAACAAATTATTATAGCAAATTAATTAACTGCCCTTTTTCAAAGGAATTGTTATCATTTGGGGGTAGAAAAAGGAGGTCCATGGGGAGTATGGTGTCTTCTAGCTCCACTACACTAATTGTCCCTACTAGTGTTCTTATTAATCTGTGAGGTTATTTCATTAATCTGTTTGGCTACAGCTAGAGTTAATGTTTAAGGCAGTTTTTCTGTTGTGTACTTCCCCTGGCTGGGACTCCTCCAGTTTCTGGAGCATTGCCTCAAAGTAGCTTTTGCAGCAGCTTTGAGAATATCTCCACTGCGATATGCATAATATGTTATTTACTGAGAAATTCCTAAAGAAAAAACCTGCCCTTTAAAATAAACTTTACTAGACCTAGGCAAATAGATTTAGAAACATTAGAGCCAGAACATTTTTATCTATATGAAAAGATTTTTTTTTTTAACAACCAACAGCTGTGCTTCACGGATAAGCCCCAGCAGAAGAAAACATGTCCATAGCTGTTACAGCTACTTTGAAAGGCTATTGCCAATACCTCGCTTTGCTACTTTCTTCTCAGTGTTTTGGAACTTCAAAATAAAGTTATTTCTCTTCTAAATATCCTCTGAACTGAAAAATATACTCTTCAGGATTTCCTTCATAATTTTCTGTACAGAGACAAGGTGAACAAACACAGGGCTATTCTAAACCAGAAACTTTCATTTGTATGAATGTGGAGTGTCCTCTTATTTGAAAGTCAAAGACTTTGCTGGTCTGAGTTCTTTTGCTAAACACATTTGCTTTCCTGGAAGGCAGTATGGAATTTCACATAGGCTTTGCTCAGGAAGCAGAATGATTGCACTGTAGACATTTAAGCTTTGTATATACTTTGGAAGATGGAAGCCATCACATTTAAACCTATTAATTTTCACTTCATTCCCTGATGTCAGTTTCCAAGAAGATTCTGACAAGGAGGCCAACAAGAACCAGCCATATTTCATTCTCAAGGAAGCTGAACACGTTACCAACACTGGCACCATCATCAGCATTGATTGCATTGACTGGTAGCACTGGGGTGAGACAAATCCATATCGCAGCTGATCAGGGACACTATTCACCTCGGGAAAAGCCATTTTAAGTCCTCTTTTGCAGGGCTGTTTGCAGCTTTGTTGCCTTGCAGTTGCATAACATGCCATGGGAATGGTACTGCCAACTGTTCAGTGGATTATGGAAGCGCTTATGTGGTCCATGCAGCCCAACTTTGCTCCAAACTCTGTTGTCTCCCATTCAAGCATGCTCCCACTCAGGCCCTGACTTTGCTCCTCAGAAAAGAGGAACTTTACCCATCCTGTTTCATTTTGACATGTAGACAGCTGACTCTTTGATCAAACTTCATGTTAAAGGAAACCCTCTGTGAGTATAACTTGGAGCTATCCTAGTAGCATGGTAGACACAGGGAATGTCCAAGGGAGATGAAACCATAAAAGCTGGTTGTGCTTTAGCAACACGCTGTGCTGGAAATGGCCCTGATTGAACTATCGGTGCTATATTGTGCTTATTTGCAGTTGACTGCCTCATCAATTTTCTTCGGGGAACTGAAATGGTATTTGAGGGTGGGTATGGTATTAATTAGCAAGGAAACCGGCTGTAATATGCTTGGAGATAAAAATCTTTTCTGGTGGGAATCTGGTTTTGTACCCCATCCAAATTGTTAAAGATGCATTTTACTGCAAAAGATATTTTTATGCACTACTGTTAGCTCTCACTGGAGAGCAAGTGAATTAAACATGAAGATGATTGGATTAATGAGAAAAAAAAATAGAAAAAAGACTTTCTGGCTTCAATAGATTCTTAAGAATTAAGCTTTTATTGGTAATGCCTGCTAATTACCCCATGCATAGCTCCCATATCTATGTGAGTTAGGCAGTTCTCATCATCATGGTACTTTACATTATTCGTTCGGCCACTCTGAGAGGAGCATGAGATCATTATAAAACATTCACAAGGCCATGGATAGCTACAACATCTGTCCTATAGCTCATAAGTACTATTGAAGCACATCTTACACACCAGCAGTATATAATGGTGTGAAATTTTAAAAAGTTAGGTGAGAGTTTGACAAGAAATTCTCATTAAGGCTTTGTGGCATTGATCAACCTCAGACACCAAAACAGGGCTTCTTCAGGCTTTACAGGAGTTTATTTTCCTTCCCAATTGCAGAGCACAGCTTCCTGCAATTGAACTGGCCCTGCATGGGGTTTCTTGCTCTACTGGGCTCTAAGTGTAAATCAGGGCAACACAACTACAGCAGCAAGGGTGGAAAAGAGAAGTAACAAAATTAAAGGATGCCTGCTGATTACAGTCAGATGTAAATCAATGAGAAACATCAGAGGAAAGGAAACAGGGGAATTGGGGTGGAATGCTGTCTGGGAGAGGAAAAGACAGGTTAAAGGATGTGCAAGGAGACCAAAATTCATCAGAGGGCTTGTAAAACACAGGAAAGACTAGATTATAGGTAAGAAAAGCAGGAAGTGACTGAAGGGTGTGAAAAGGCTGAGTGGAAACTGTAGCGAGCAACTCTAGCAATCAACAGGAAAGTCGAAAGCTGCCAGCAATCCAGGAATTTTAATTCACGGAGTGAAAGACTAGAGCCAGGCTGACTGTCAACATGAAAACTGAAGTCTGGTCTCCTAAAGAAGGGAAATTAAGGAGGGGGCTGGGAATTCAGGAAAAAGGAAGTTGAACTCACCAGAAGATAGAAAAGGCACAAGCAATTGGGTTTCCAAAGACAAGGAAGATAAGAAGGGAATAGAGATGGATTTGACAGGAGAAGGCAGTAAGTGGGAGTCTGGCATCTCTGCAGCAGCTTTGGGAATCAGAAAACAGGTGCCATGAGCCAGGGTTCAGCAAGACACAGAAACACAAGAAGCAAGCAAGGAAGGAGGGGTCAAAAAAGCCTTTGTGGTAAAGCTGGCAAAAATCAGGAAGATGGGTTAGTGGTGGTCCTAACATCTGTGTGGTACCAGAAAACTGTGAGAAAGAGACTGCAGCCCAGCAGAGGAGCTAATTTGAGACATACCATCATCATGTGAGTCCAGTTGCTTTGTGGGGAGAGTTGTGGAAAGAAGAGTTTTGTATTTCTTTTACCAAACTGTATGCTCCTAAGACTGTCCAGGATCTGAAAAACTATGACTGTGACTTATGCCTGCTGACTTGAGGAGAAAGAGGTGTCTAAAGTAAGAGTTTTTACCATTTATATTAAAACTATATTTTGTGCATGACACAAAATTTAGAAGGGAGAGAGCAAGTGATCAAAAAAGGCAATATCTTCCCTGTACTGTGTGAAGATGTTGGGCTTTTCTGGAAGCTCAGAATCACAACTTTCCCAAAAGAGCTTCACAAAGAGGAACTATCTCTTACCATGATGTGCTTTGCTGGAGAGCTTGCTTTTAGCTACAGCATTAAAATTAGATGTCAGAAAACTTAAGGTCAAGCTTTTGTTTTTATCAAAGCTTTAAATTATTAAAAACTTTAAGGACACACTTTAGTAGGGATCCATGGTTGGAAAGCTAGTGGAAAATACTTAGCACATCTGCAAAGTAGCTCTACTTATTTATACGGAAGACCACTTCTGCACCAGAGCAATTTCAGTCCACAAAATGCTCAAAGATGCAGTGCCACCTTTTGGACAAACGGATGTCATGTTAGGTCAGGCATGAAGTTGAAAGAAGGAGAGAGAAATAGTAGATGACATTCAGACCCTGGCCAGAATTGGCATTAGATAAAATGATCAGTAGCAAATGGAGAAAATAATTGGAAGAAGTACTCAGAAATGGCTGTCTGCTTTTTCTTTAGGAAGTGTAGGTCTTTATTTCCCAATTTATTTGAAAAGGCTTTTAAGGTCAGTGAAGTCCACAATTATTAGATAAAAAGGAGAAAAAGAAAAGGCAAGCAAAAAATAAATAAGAAAAAAAAAAGCACACATGGTTATACAGAACTGGAGTATGGGTGTTAACTCACAGTGCTGGGCCTTGCCTGTTGCAATTTCAGAGAAGCAGCACCAAATTCTCCAGGGACTGCAAATCTACAGTGCATGATCTTCACGATTTAGAGAAGAACATTCAAACAAATATGTATGCCATCATCTAGATCCAAGGGGACCGCTGCCGTGGTCTTGGAGATTTAAGGGCTGACAGCACAGAATCTGTATGTAGTTCTTGTCTAGCAAAGGAATACTTGAAATGATATATCACTCATCTTCAGCGAACTGTAAAGTCTATGTATTACCTGCACTGGCCAAAGCATCAACAAATAAGAAGAAAGATAACCATACAGAAAGGTGAACTGATTAGTCTGGAAATCACATATCCACCCAGTGGTACCCTCCTGCTCTGCTGTACATCCTTTAGGTAATCTCTGTAGGTTAACTATTTCCTTGAAAACACTAAAAGGATATTGTGCAAATAAAGTGGAAGTATCATGAAAAAAGCCCCCTAGTCTCTGCATCTTTCTGCGGTGTAAATCTTTTGGATTATGGTACCCAGGCCAAATCTGACAATGAGGTCTTAATATAATTTCCTTCATGTCTTCTCCCCGTACCGTAACAGCAACGGTGGGCATTGCTCAGTAGCCTGTCATAAAATGATATCCATGTGTAGAACAGTCATTAGGGTATCCTAGTATTTTCCTGGAAATGCTGTAATAGGGACTTGCAATTTGAAGGAAGTCAACATTCTGCTACAGGCACCTGCTGCTGTCATGTCTAATACCCACCAAGGAGATGGCAGGCTAAAATTACCATAGCATCTTCAAGATTTCTCTGTTTTGTCACTGCTACCACCTTCTTCAGCCTCCACCTTATCTCCTAGGGGGCCAGACACAGAGTTAAGGGATCTGGGGACCCTTCTCATTTTGTGTGAAATTTCTGGCAGGTATCTTGGTGGTCCCGAGACCCATCACGTATTTAATCTGACTCTCTCCTCTGTGCCAACACAGGGATTGTTATTAGACTCCTCTGTCTGCCTCCTTTTCTTCTCACCAACTTGGCTGATTGCAGTGGCAGATAGTTTTCTCCAGAAAGGTGTTACAGAGTGTGTATGCATTGCTTTCTAGTAGGTAAGAGGTGCTTTCAAGAGTGACACAAAGTCCTTGTTCCCAGTGGCATATCTGTGCTAAGGCAGCTTTCCTCTCTCCAGTGTTTCACTTGTCTTTGACAATAGGTGTTCATAAAGCATCCTGTCTCTATGTCCCTGCCTATTCCAACAATGCTGTGGATTGAGTATGTTTTAATCTACAGCTAAAACAAAAATATAATGAAGAAAATGCATTTCAACTGACAGACACTCTTTTAGTTCAATCCCAAACGAGGTATTTTTGTTTAGTTTTGTGCATTTCCCTCATGCTTTAAAAAATAAAATGTAGCTAAAGTTAGTCTTGAAATACCATTAGAAGAGTACTACCTATATTATATATAGCATACTACGTTTCTAAATTTTGAAATATTTATATTGTTCCAGTATTAAAAAATAATATATTAGAATTTCAGTACACACGCACACAAACAAAATGTATTTGTTTTCATCTGTAAATATTTGTGCATTTTGTCAAAAATTCAAATATTGTCAGTGCAAGTCATCTTTTTCCTTAGTGAATAAATGATGCAAATGACAAAATACGTCTCATTCTAATCCCATTTTCTATTTCAGGTGTGCATTATAAATAAAATTGTGTTTGCTTTCAATTAACAATGGACTAATACATAAAAGAAAACATGAAAGAAATAAGGACAGACCTCTCACAGAAAATTATACTAGATGTTTATGTTATGCTCAGATTTAGTTCAAATGCTTCTAGTTCACCTTTTGTGTGGTGGGGGCACGTACCAGCAAATGGCAAATCGCTGCTTATGTTTTTTATGCTCTGCACTTGCCTGTTCTTGTGCCATTACTGTACTGTGCTGTTTTGCACTTCTGTTGGCTTTTTGAAAATCCATCTTGTGTTGAGTGTCTGACAGTATGACAAGACAGTTACACCAAAAGCACAGTGATAGTGTGTAATTCTGCACACACCCAGCAGCTGCTGTGTCTACGGTTCTACAAGCAGAAAAGAGTTGACTGGGGAATGCAAAGCTGAGGGCCTGACTCCAGCTCTTCTCTTACACCAGCAGGCACCATAAAATTCAGATGCAGTAGAATGAAATGTCAAATCATTGTCTGTCTTGTCACGGGCAACTTAAACCTGTTAACAGGAGCAAGGTTTCCTTAACACTTTCCCCAGATAATCAAGTTTGGTAGAATTTAAAATGCTTTAAAAGGAGGATATGAGTTTTTAAAGAGGTGTACCAGCAATCTCCTCAGCTTTGGGGAAAAAATGCCCAAATCTCATTCATAAAGCAGTCTCCAATGCATAAGATGCAGGAAATTATTAGGAGTTATCCCTATTAAAAATACAGAATAAAGTAGCTGCCATGCATAAGAATAAGGTGATGGGTTAAACCTGAGGTCATGCTGCAATTATTTTTCCTGAGGTACTAAGCATCTCCAAATCATCATACAATATTCATGCCAATATGCTGCAATTAGAGACATGACTAAGTAGCAATACACAGACAGTATTGAGGGAGGAAAATTGCAGACACTTCTGCAGAAAACTTCTCTTCACAAGTGCAACAAGAAGGCCTTCTCATGAGTGCATCAATTTCAATTAGGATACGAAGTTAAATTTTCAAGTACACAGGCAGATGTTGTTTCCTCTTGACAGGACTGATATTGTTAAAGCAAAACAAACCTTCTCCAGGGTGAACATAGCTGAAATGAGCAGCTTTTGAGGTAATAGATTGTACTACGTAGAAGGTGAACCAGTATAATTGCTTTTAACACATCACTCTGTAGTTACTCTATTACCTACATTCTCTATAGCTACACATGGAACTGTGTTTGTGTCTTTCTCTGATGATTGAATACTGTGCTTTTCTATGGTTATTGGTGAGTCACAGATCAACCTGTTAGAAGTCTGTTATCTCACCTGAATGCCACTAGAAATCAAATGATACACCCACAGCTGGCATGACACAAAACGACAGTGCGTGCTAAGTCTGTAGAGTGCAGGTGACCCACCCCTACTTCCCATGGAGATTTTCAGTATTTCAGTGTGAGTGGCCTAGTAGAGAAGAGTTGGTTGTTCTAAGAAGCACTTAATCTTGGTGTAAAAGGGTGAAATTTCACACACTTTGAGGAATTTGCACGCAATTACATTACAGCTGAACAGAAGCTATTTTCTGAATTCAAGTCTGGTAGGATATTTTCTTTGTTTACTTGTCTGGTTCTGGGGGAGAGAGAGTTTATTGATTCAGCAACACAACAGATTTTGCAGATTCTGCCCGCTGTGTCCTGGAGATAATAACACTCCAAAACATTACTGGAAGCTTGTGGTAAAACTCCTGGGACCAAACCCCTCAAATCTTCCTGCCTTGCCCATCGTAGTTTATGTTGTTGTTTGGATCTGCTGGGACGCATGGCTTGAGCAGGAACCACAGGTCAGTGGACACAGGAAGTGGTACCTGGGAACAGCGCTCACACTTTTACTTGCACAGCTCCTACAATATTGTGTGTGTGGAATACTCTGCATGCGGAAGGTTTGAGGCTTGTTTACACGAGGAGCTGTCAGCAGAGAGCAACTGGTGCAGCTGGGCCAGTCAGAGCTGGCTTTGGAGAGAGGCAGAGGGCAGATGTTCTGCTGATGGGGTCCTTAGTGCAACCGGTGTGTGTCCTTCCCTATTCCTAATTGTCAGCACTGGAGCATCCATATTAATAGTCTGCTGCCAACTCTTCCTAAGAAAATCCATGAGAGTTGCCTTACATATTCATACCTGCTCTGTATGTGCAGCTGTGGCACTGAAGGAGCAAAAGAGAGTGAACAAAATGTATGTCGGCCTGTAAGCCTGTTATGCAAATATGCTTTCTAGAAGTACAGATTAGCTTATATCTTATTCATCAGCAGAAAGTTAAACTCAAGATGGAGGAAGGAGCTCTTCATCCAGATCTCCTTTGTCTGATTTTGAAGTCTTTCTAGAGATTTTTTCAGGTGAAAAAATGCTCAGAAATAAACATTCATGTGATATCAGGCAGCATTTATGATGCAAAGGAGACTGTATTTTGACAATACCAATATTTTCTGTAATTGGTAAGACCGCAAAAGTATGTACTTGACTGAACTCTTAAGTAGCAAGTATTTTACTTGTAGTAAACAAGATCATCAGAGAGGCATTCACAGGATGAGACCAAATCAGTGAGCAAGCAGCAGATGGGGCTTGAGATTCAAAAATGAAGAGCACGGGTGACTTCATCTCCTAAATCTATTATTGATTAAACCATGAACAGTCAAGACTCTCATTTCACTCACGTTTAGTGCAGCGGCTCTTGGCTGCCAAGCTTAGGGAGTGAGCAACCTAGCAGGAATTAGAAAAGAGCTGGATAGCAAAGTATATGCAGATAAAGTGCAGCCACACCATTGTTATTAATATTAACCCATGCGCTGCCGATGCCGTTTGCACAGAAGTCAGAGAAGAAAATCGATGGCGGTACACAAGTGCCACAAATTCCTTGTGAGTGAGTGACCAATCTCTTGAGTACCTCGATCTGCAACATCTCCTTTCACTCCTTCCTACTGCAACTCTCACTTTCTCATCCCTGTACTGGCTGATGCACATCTACAAAGGTACAGGCAGCTCTGCCTCGTCAGAAAGTGATGCTTTCATTTTGTTTTTCTCCCTCAGCACCTAGTCCAAAGTAACAGCCTTTCTTTCCCATTGATGCCATGAGGATTTTTGCCTTTTATACCCCTTTTATATACCCTTTTATATAACTTTTATGTATCCTCAGTGCTTTTTGCACACATACTTGTAATACCTTATGTCTGATAATTCAACTTAGACCTAATATTCTGTTAAGCCAGGAGACCAAACATCCTGGAGGACTCACGGTTGGAGGCCAGAAAGCCCTGTGCTATCCTGAGAAACCAAGGTCTTCCCTAGAACATATCCTGTAAACTAAGCCCCATCCAGGGGGGGAATTCCTCGGGATGGGGGGTTCATTCAAGCCTCTCACTGGGGAGTCTTTGATAGATGTGCTAATTTGCAAAGCCTATAAAGTGTATGCGCGACCTATTGGTGTGTGCATTTCCGTGTGCATTTCGGTGCAGTCCACCCAGATGAAGTGGTGCACCTTTACGGATCCTTAAATAAATACCTAGGTAAAAACCCCTTTTTCCCTTAACGGTGTCTGGCTTTTAATTTGAAGTCCAAGAAAAGGCAACACTATCACATTGGCTTTTTTTTTCTTTTTTTGACACAGTTGGTTTTTTGGAGGACTCTAAGTTTTGTCTCCAACTCTTTTTCTTTCATTACAGGGCTCCTTCTTTCTTCCAGCTTCTGTTTTAACAAAATCTGGGATCTCAACCCAGGGACAGTGTAATGACTGCTTGGTTCATAAGGCAAAGAGTGCCTAAGCTAATAATAGAGTTATTGCTCAGTCTTTCCTACTTCCTATTCTACCATGCGAACAGGGAAATTTGACCCAACAAAGCCACTGAATATCCAAAGACAGTGCATAGGATTGAATTCTTATTGTTCTGTGTTCCTTCTTCCTGAATGATAAGGTTCCTGCTGACTCTGAGTGATTTCCCTAAGGGCAGTCAGTAGCACCACTAGGCTTTTGAATTGCAAAATTCTACATCATGCTCATCCTGAAAATTTGTTGTCCTCTTACTTGCAAATTGTGGACTGAATCTGAGCTCTTCAGAGACAGCACTTCTGCTCTCCTCCTCTACCTACCAGTGAGCATAGAGGAGGCCTTGGGAAAGGTATTGCACTGTGACAACCTCTGTCCCATTGCTTCAAAAAAATATTTTAAAAAAGCCTGGCTCCATCTTCTTTACTCCCCCCACTCAATGTGACTTTGTCAGCGATGTCTATTTTAAGCCCAAGTGGTAAATACTGCAGTTTCCAGATGGAAGGTCCTATCTGGAGCTAGATATCCACTGGCAGTGCATATCATATGGGGAAGTTGATGCAATCAACCACCAGAGTGCTTTTGATTCTGCGATAAATGAGACAGCGAAGGCCCTTTCCAGCTTCCAACAGTGCTTAATCCAAACAGAGCATGACCTGATCTACCTGCGAACCGTTGTCATCGTACTCTGCTCCCTGTTTTGCCTCGAGGGATAGTTACATCTAGCTCCCTGCTAGACACACTTGGCCACGTTGATTCTGCTCCACTTCTTAAGAGGTCAGGTCTTTAGGCAAGCAGTAATAATTGCCAGTGGTGTCCAGAGATTTATAGGTTTGCTCTATATCCTGTAGGCTTCAATCCTTCACACTTGTTCAGAAACCCCTGGGACGGCTAGATGAGCTGGTTTGTTTTTTGCATTGGGCTCTTTCTTCTCTCGCATCTAAATTTATTAACATGATTTTCAATTACTTTTAGAACCCTGATAGTAATTTATGTTTAATTATCTACACTATGTAGCTGTAACTTGCTAAATAATCAGGTCAGTTTAAGGTCTCTCTCTGAAAACGAGTGTTACAGTCATGGAAAGGCTCTCAATCTAGTTCTATTATTGCTATTAATTCTAATTAAAATAATACTTAGTACTTATCTAGCAGTTTTATGTCTGGAGTATTTTGTAAACATTTACTGATTCATTTTCACATAATTATTGCAAGATAGGCAGGCAATAGCAGTAAAAAATCTGTAGCACAGAGTAAAAAGAAGAAAATCACTTGTCTACAATAAAAGGAGTTCATGAGTGTGTATTACCCATAGACTTATTTTCCTGGAAATCTGTATAACTCCCTGCACATGCATGTGGACCCACTGTACAGCAGCAGAAACCACGTATCCTTGGCAGCACATAAGCTAATGCACACTCTGTTGTCTCTCAGCAGGGAATAGAGAGCAGAGAAGTTCACATCATCAGGTTCAGCTTGAAAAGAAGAAATTTAACCAACCTAGCATCAGGATTTAGAGAGACAATAGGTCTCCCCATCTTGATTCAGGGCCATAAAAAGAATTGGATTCCTCAGCATATGGTTAAGCACCAAGGGAAAAGGACTAAATAGACAAGATTGGATTGAAAGGAAGAGAATAGATCTGAAATTCAAATTAGGGAAGCAATGCTAAGTTCTTGGCCCTGTTACCAGATTTGACATTGACAGAGATTAGTCTTGGCACCATCAGTAATGAGAGAGTTGGGGTGCTTTTTAAGCTAAATTTGCTGCCAATATCTAAAAGATTTGCCATCCATGGATGAGCACATTGTGTCAGAAGGCCAAGAGCTATTAATACAGTCACCACATAATGAGTGGGGAAGACCAAAGGAGCAGCTTGTGTAAGATTAAAGGCAGTTCCAAGTCAACACCATTTCTGCAGTGTTACAGTTCTGTGGATCAGCTACAGCTGAAGTCTGGAACTCCACTGCAAAACATCAGTGATGCAGAACCACTGAACAGCACATTTGCCAAAAGACGCCCAGGAGGCACATGCAAATTATTTCCTCAGGAAAAAAAATAAAAAAAGAGATTGATGGCTTTGCTTCTTGGGAAAGAATGATGCCAGTATGACAGCTCCAGGCATGAGATGGACACACAGTCTAATCACCAGCCACCAAACAAGATGATGAAGAAGCCATTGCCAAGTGCTTCTAAGAGCTGTGTCATGAGTGTGCAATGGGCTGAAGGCTTCCCAGGACTTTTGCCATAAATTGGAAAAAGCTCCTCAAACTGTATGGTGCTTGCAAATGGCTGCAGAGGGCAGGATCCACTCAGTCAAATGAAGCATGAAGCAGCATGAAGGCAGAGAAACCATTCTTGTCCAGGACTGGCCAGTTTTCAAAGGTGTAATGACAGGAGACACTACTGCCATGTAAAGGATAGGCTGGGTATGTGTAAGAAAGGATGTTGTTTAGTGCAGTTATTCCTGCTGTCATGAGAGAGACTGGTACTGAAAAAAGATGGAAGTATATGGCACGAATTACTGGTTGTGAGGGGGCAGGAAATAGTGAAAGGGGTATACAGACAACAGAAAGGAATGTGGGAAGCACAGTGCAGTCTCAACATATTGTCTCCACTCGCACCCCAAACGAGAAAGCTTTGTTTTCTTTTATAGACTATAAATATCTATATTTAGATAGGACCTATGATAAGAAGGGAGCATTTTCATTTGGAAAACTTTAAAAACAACCTGATGTCTAAAGCCCTGAAGAGTCCAGTTCATTGCCTTCTACTCTTGGTGGGTAGTTGCAGGGAGACCCTGGCTTGAACACAGTGCAGGTTCCTTCCCTGTGTCGTCAGAAAACCTGGAAACCTCAGAAAATACCAGCTCAGCACATTATTTTTCTGTTTTCCTTTCTTAAGGAGCTGTGCATAGTTGTGAATTTCCTATTCTTCGTTATGGACACCCCAACACTCTAGGTGTTAAAGGCCAGGTTGGACGGGGCTTTGAGCATGCTGGTCTATTCAAAGATGTCCCTGCACATGGCAGGGGTTTGGATATAGATGACGTTTAAGGTCCCTTCCAGCCTTAACCATTCTATGATACTTGCTTCACCCTGAATGAGTAGTTCAGGAGTTTGGCATTTGCAGGAAAGAAAATTCATTTCACAAGCAGAATGTTATTATGGCAAGGAGCAAAGTTGCTGAAACCTTTAATAAGAATCTGTGCCAGTCACAGCAAGGTAAACATTATAGGAGCTTAGCCTACATGAACTTCTGGGTTAGTGCCCATGGAATCAAAAATCCGCTGGAGCACAATGTGTACTATTCAAAGCACTGAGTTATCTTTCACTCAAGACAGCTGCACATGGTGTGCAGTGTGGATGAAAAGGTTGTCTCCATCCTGCCCCCAGTGCTCTGCTGTCAGATTTCCTTCAGTTTTGTAGTTAGGTCAGGAGCTGCACTGGCTTGCAATAGGCCCTGTTAAGGTCTTCTGTCCTAAGTCTTCACAGCTAGTAGTACGCCATGACCCAGGGGCAACATTTCCTACATTTATTCTACACGAACATAGCCAACACCCTTCCTACGTCTCAAGGGTAGTGGGCCAGCAGTGGTTATATAGACTCCTGCTCTCCCTACAATTCAGTAAATTCACTGGTAAAGGAAATTGCTTGATGGTTTATTGAATAACTGAAGATTTAAGGTTAATACTTTGATCCCAAGGGAAAACTTCAGCCATTGCCTCACTTAATGTGCTTTGCACAAACCAGTCTGTGCATAGGTGTCTTCACAGCCAAGTACATGTTGGGGTTCCTCAGGCCTGGGCTGGGGGCACTGGGGCAATGACTGTTGTTCAGTTTGTTCGGGTTAACTTGTTACACTCAGAAGATGATGGTTAAGTATTTGTTTTTAAGGGGCCATGGGTGGAGTTTTTCAGGGTCATACCTTACAGACTGGGGCATATGCTGCAGGCTCTCCTATCAAGGGAACTGTGCTGGAGAGGGTCACAGGCCACTGTGTGCCTGCTGAAATCAGCTGCACGCTGCCCCTAGGACACATGAAAGCAACGATGGAGAAACTATGGCATGACAAACCTCCACCATTATCCAGTCAGTGAAAAACACACTGCCCTTGCTCAGAAAAATTTAAGAAAGAAACCGGCAGTGGCCATCTCTGGGGGTTAATGATTGGACTTGATGATCATGGAGGCAATTTCCAACCTTAACAATTCTTTGAGAAGCCAATTGATGCCAAAAAGGATAATGACATCCATAAGGAATGTGACCATGGATGGTCAGTGCTGAGGCAGGGACACCCCTGAGGGACTGCAGCTGAGAGCAACCCATGCTGGGACAAGATCATCTAGAGGGACTGTGGCTGTAGGTGACAACGTGGTGGGGAAGAGGGGAGAGAGATGTTTCTGTACAGTTAAAAAAAATTTAAAAAAAAAAAAAATTTACTTCTCATTTTTTCATTGATACCCAGAGAAGTTGGTGGATGTTTGTATTGACTGGCAAGAAATTACCTAAAGTAAGATTCCCCAACCTAAGGCTTTTCTGCCCATGATAAATGCCCTACTGCATCTCACTCTAGGGTTGTCAGTGGTATCCAAAGTAAAGCAGAGATGATAATAGTAAGGATAATGAGAACACTGTAACAGATTCTGGATTCAGAATAATCAAGACAGAGTGAAGGACACGTGGTAGGACAAACACTATCCAATTCCTTAAATCATTTTATATATATATGTATATATATATATATAAAATACCATTTCAAATATATATATAGACACGTTTATGTATGTATATTCGAACACATGGGTGTATTTGAAAAATATTTTATACACATATATTAATTTCTATTATATATTAGCATAGTTTATTATATATTACCATTTTTATACACAAATTTTATATACCAATTTGAAACAAACAATGCATATAAAAATAATCTATCCCATATGTACTATACATATATAGTAGATACAATATAACATACCATAAACAATCAAAAGATTAAGCCATATACTTTATGGGTTAATATACAGCTGCTCAGCCATCCAGTCTGTATCTCTGACAGAAAATAGCTTTCTACATTAAAATTCAGATTATTTTAAAGTCTATATTAACAAAAACTTGAGAGACTCCTGAAATTTGACTGGGGATTATTGTTTGATTCTTTTGTAAAAAATCAAATTTTTTATTACATGTGTTTTTCTATATACATATGTGTGTTCTCCTGCAGGGAAAAAAAAAAAAAGGGTGCTTTAAAATTGTTTTTATGAACACTAGGGGGAAAAAAGTCTTTCCCTGCTTCTATCAGTAGGTTTTACTCTTCAGCAGTTGCCGTTTCTGCTGATTCCTTGGCTTGGGAACCCATGGGAGAGCTCATGGCCACTCCTGTCCAGAACCTGTTGATGAGAAGCGGTGGAGTGCTGGCAACTACAGGAGCCTTTGGGCTGGCCCCATGCAGGAGACCAGCAATGGACCAGCAGCACAATGAACCCACTACGTGAGAAAATTTATACTTAAGACAAAATGATTGAAGTGTCTGCTAACAATACATTTGAGGACATTTTGCCTTGCTATGTAGTGCGATGCCATTTTTTCTTTATAATATTTCTGTTCACCTTTCATGACCTAACGTAATGTAATTCCTTAATCATGACAGTTTGACACCGTATCTAAATTTATGGCTAAGTGTACCTTTCATTGAAGTCAACCCCCTGCTGGCATCCCAGTGGCCATGAAAAGAAAATGTTCTCTTTCACTGCAGAAAAAAGAAAAAGTGTCTGCAAAAGAATAAATGATCTACTTATCAAACTGCATTTTAAATCTGCACTTTTAATGTGATGGGGCATTTAAAGTGACTTATTTATCTTTTACTTTCTCTTGCTAATTGGTTGTTCAGGTACCAAAATGAAGAAAAGGAAAATCAGGTAAAAGAAAGCAGAAATGCTGATCGGAGAGTAGATTTGATTTCTCACAGCATGGTCATGCTGTGGTTAGTTATCCACCTGCTCAAAGGCATGCAAAGGCTATTCAAATACCCTGGCTGAGGGAAACCTTTCAGACCTGTTTATAAGCAATAAGAGTACATCCACACTGCTGCCCATTTGGGGCTGGGTGAAATGTTATGATAGCCAGACATACTTAAAATGAATGGCTGAAGAGATAAAGTATGGAGCTGTCATCTGTGTAGTAAAAACAGTCCCATTCAAGCTGTTTACAGCAACATTGGCTGAGGGTTTGGTCTTCCTTTTAATGCTGTTTTTTACTGAAATGTTACAGTGAAAAAAAGGTGTGAAGAGCTAGGGCAGCTCTATGTGACATCTCATTTTATTTCTGGATACCAAGAGAGATGAATGTATGTGGGCCCCCAGCATTCCCATTTAAATTGCTATTCCTCCAAAATTGAAATATCATGTACAGTAACTTATTCTTTACAGCTTAATTTCTGTCTGCCCAAGCAGCCAATCAGAAACATAAATGGACAAAACCAATTCTACAATAAAACTGTATGTGTATTATATCATGGCCATATTAGTCTGAATTTTTGCTGGTTTTGCCTTAGGATCGATGGATAACTGAAACACAACAGGAAATATTTTGTTTGTTTGCTTCTTAAGAAAAAACAGAACCACCCAATTGATAATAAAAATCAGTATGTGCTGTTCTGTGAATGCATTCTAGCGTGGCAATTAAGTATTGAGTAAATAATAAACATCTCAAAGCAAACCTTTTACAGGCCAAATAACGGAAGTGAGTTACAAAATGTTATTTTATAATAGGAAAAAGTGCTTCATTATCACTGGAAGCAACATGAAATAACCAATGTTGCAATTCAATTCCTGGTGCTTTCTCAGCAGTCCAGTGGAATATTGGGTATGGTTTGAAAGGAAGGAATTCCTTTGTTTGAGAGTGTGGAAACCATCATTTTCAAGACTTCTCAAATTGTGATGCTGTATTAGCCCAGGAAAATAGAAAATATTCTCTTGCATCCATCAAAGGTGGCAGTGTTTGTCCTCTTTTAATCAAAGGGCCTTGAGCGCTATTTTGCTTCATAAAGGTATCCAGCAAATGATTACTTTCTGTAATCACAGTACAAAGGACATTGATTGTCCAGCTGGCAGAGTAGCTGCCCTGTAATTAGTCCAGCCTGCAAGGCGGATGGCTGTCCGTGACACTTTGCTGCCGGGGAAGCACTGCTCGTGCTGAAGTCACTGCCACTAATGGCATCTGCTGAGCCAGGTTTCATCTCTCAGGGACACCTTGTTCCTTGCAAAGACACACCAACCTCTCTGGCTGCCTCGGGACAAGATCTCACTTCAGTGAGCCCTGAGCCTCATGAGCCAGAGATCCCAGCTCGTGGGAACATAACCCTTTGGGTTTCTGGAGCTTGTACCTCCCTATGAATGCCTTCCTTGGGAAGATGCCTGCAGCACTTAGGTTTGCAGTTTAGCTTTAGCCTGTTATGAGTGGACAGAGTCACAGACAAGACAGACTGTCTCCTGGGGGGTTTTTTTTCTGTTTTTATTGAGTACTTTGCTTGGGTAGTCAATTTTCATGGCATATTTTCCAGCATGTTAGTTGAGAGTTTTGTTTGACCAGGAATGGCTTCCCTGGGTTGCGCCGTGTATCACTAATCAATAAGACAGACACAGAGACGTACTGTGGAAATGAATTGATGCCTGTGAGGAGAGAAGAATGTGACTAATTATTGCTAAGCCACCTGCCACCACAGCCAGACTGAACATCCTCACTGTTTGCTGCTAAGTTTAGCAGCCGATTGCTAGGTGTGAAGGCTTTCTGCCAGCAAGGCAAACGCCTGGCACTAAAGGGTGCCTCCTCCACAGCATATCCCATGACTTGAGCTTTTGTTGATAAACTGGCCTCAAACTTTCAGCCCAGGTGCTGCTAGCAGGTTAGGAGGTGTACAGCTCACCCCATTTGCCTGGCTTTTAGGAAGGAGTTTCAAAAGCACTTTGAAACTGAAGCTGGAGACATGACCACAACCTGCAGTGCCAGCATTGACCTTGTTATATAGACATACCTGCAGTAAGCTCTGTTGCAGGAAACTATTTTTGATGGTGTTTTACCTCTATAGGTAGTGAGATGCTTGACAAAGACTGCCACAATCACCACCTTTTCCAGATGGGAAGACTGAAGCAGGGATACAGTACCAACTACTCTTTTTCATCAAGGAAGCAGTGGTAGAGGCTGAAAACAGACCCAGGTCATTTTCAAAATCCCTCCTCCATGCACTTTTCCCTAGTATCTGTGCATGCATTCTTCTTCAATTCTTCTGGAAAGTAATTTGATCTAAGAGAAAAGAAATGACGGATCTCACCTGAATAATTTTCAAAGCTAGTTATGCTTACATCATCTCTAGACCTACAAAGCTCAGTGATCAATGTGACTACCCCAGGTATATTGCATTTCAGCTTTTGGCTGGTTTGTCCTAGGACGTAAGTGATGCTCCTGCCTGTAGCAAATGTATTCATAATGCTTTGATATATCGTATTTTCTAGGGTCCTTGTGGTCTTCAGACAAATTGTCCTTTCCTCCTCTGCTTGCTGAAAAATGAAGCTTTTAGTTCTTCTCCCAGGATCAACATGTGTCTGGGATTCCCTGAATGAACTGAATAAATCACACTGATTTCTCTAGTGTTTTTGTGCACCTGTCTTTTTAATATGATTGCTATTCTGATGCATGGAAAAGTCTGCCAGCTCAACATTAGTCTCACGGGTTTTGGTTGTTTTCTTTCTTTTAAATCAGACTGGCTACATGTCAATCTGGAGAGTATGCTTTTTGCCTGCCACTGTGAAATATTTAATTTGCCATCTTCCTTCTCCTCCTTCATCCATTTTCAAATGGACACACAGACAAATAGCCAGGAAGACCTTCACTTACTAAAGTGGAAATATGTAGGGCTGTATGGGAAAAGAGTGTAATAGTTCATATTTCAAATACCTTACATTTTAGATTTCCTGCTTAAAATCCCTTTGAAGTTCATTTTAATTGGATTAGACTTGGAAATTAATTATCAGCCGTTAGAGACAGCTTTACCTCCTCTGAGCCTTGCTCAGATGTTAATGAATTAAGGACAGTTTGTATCTAATTTGGATTAGGTGACTAAACAACTCAAGAATAGGACTGTGTTTCTATATATAGCGTCTAATTTTTTGTCACTGCTGAGGGAAGTACCTGCTGGGGAATGGCTGAGGTTTAAGGAGTTGTGCAGTGAGGATACTTGCTTTTGCAGCACGGAGTCATTAGGGTTTGCTGAGTGGGTTTTCTTGCCATGGTGCTGGAAACAGTTGAGTTTTGTCTCCCTCTCAGCACACAGGCAGCTGCACAAAGTCACTTAGAGGAACAGCCAAAAAGAGCAGACAGCAGGTACCAGGGTAGATGGGCATCTTAATGTGGTAAATACATTCAGCCATAATCAATGGTTCACTGCTGGTGGGTTAAACAGCCCACCTCCTTGCTGAAGGATTTTATTTGACAGCAAGGTTATAGTGAAACACAGAAATCCAATATCCCTTCTATAAAATACAGATGGAGAAAAAAATTACGTGGACTAAAATTATGACTTCATATCACATTTAGTCTGTCCTTTGCTCGGATTGGTAGGCTGTGTTTCAAAGCTTTATAATTGATATTGCTCATAACACTAGGGGAAAAGAGAAAGAGGGCAGGCTATAAACTAAGAGATTGGAGCTGTTAAGACAAGCATATTGTAAAGTGACAATAGGAAACCAGGAGGTTCAGGGATCACTAGATGGCAGTCAGCTCTCCAGCAAGGATAATAGAGAAAAGGAGACATGAGCCTGTGGGGACACAAAAGCAGCATGGAGGAAAGCAGCTCTAATGCCATAAAATTCTAGAAATTATGTCAAATTTGCTTTGCTGTGCACCAGGAATCTCAGGGCAGACAATGCTCTCTCTCGAAAGAGGTCTCATTGTGTCAATAGATTTACTGACATGAGGAGAGCAGGTGGGATTGATCCGTGCACACACAAAGCAAGGAAGAGAAATGCATTCAATTTAAAAGAAAAAAGCTTAGAAAGAAAATTACATTGCCAAGTCTTTCAGTCTTGTATTGGGATGTGAAAATGTGGGAGTTCAAACCCGAAACCTAATTAATTTTTAGATACAGATTGCACACATCAATGTTACTTAGTTGCACACTACCAGTGCAGGAATCCTATATCTTTTAAAAAGACTGAAAACAGTAGAATATCTGACTGTCTTCATAGCTTATTAATGTTGTTTATTATTTCTATTACACTGTTCATGGTGCATATGCCTAACTTCAGTAGAAAAGGAGAGGTATCCCCAGTCCTTATGCCAATATTCAGGAACACATTAAAATAAACTGAATTTGGGGTCACGTCAGCATTTCTATTCCATGGTTATGTTAGAGGACAACAGAGATTTGAAAGATGAGAATCACAGATCAAACAATGCTGTGGTTAATTTACCTGCCCTTTTCCAATTCATATGAGAATCGTGTCCACATTAACACTCATTCAGAAACGTGGATAACACGGCTCAGTTCTCCATACAGTTTACTGGAAGAATTGCTAATTTTAAGGGACCCAGGTCTGATTATGTGAGTTCCTATATACCAACAAAGACCATAGAATTACATTGAATAACATGCTCTCACATCAGCATTATACATTTGTGGTGGAACTAGGGCTACATTTTTTAAACTGTGGTGTCACAATTTCAAGTAGTTCACAATGAGAACACGAAATTGTTAAATTGTCAAGTCCTGTAATCTTTTTTTAACTGTTAAGTCACACTTGCCTTCCTGGTGGGAATAGAAACACGTATTTTTAGAAAGGCATCTAGATTTGCTTAATGATTTGGAATGATGGAGGAGTAACTGATTTGTGTGGTCATTTGCTTCTTCAGCGTTACTCCAATAGGCGTCACTCTGAGACAGTGATTTAGAGGCACAATGCCTAAGACCTGGGAGGAAGAGAACAGAGAAACCACTTCCCTGAGAACACATGTCCCCTTGGAGGTCTTACCTTGGAAATAGGGTAAAGCTTCTTAAAATTTGGTGTCTCTTTCTCATTTTTCCAGATGGATACCCCCTTCTTGGCCCTGACAGTTAGCCTCCAGTGTGCTTTTATCCCATACACTTAACATTCAGTCCTTGGTTCCTTTCTACACTTAACTAGATGGCTCTTCTATACTTTCTCCTTGCAATATAGCTCATTGAATTTGAGTAAGTCTACAAGCTTCTCAACAAACACCAAAGATGGCACACCTTCAGCCTGTCATGCTGAAATGCATTTTCCAGGCTTCATATCTATTATGTTTTTCTCAGAACTCTGACTCTTTTTTTTAATACATCATTTTTTTTCAGAAACGGTGACAAGAAGATTGGACCAGAGGAGCCATGACATTTTTCTCAATGCTAGAGAAAGGGGAAGCTTCCTACACCTATATGTAAGAAATGTATCAGTGTCCCCACAAGCAGACAGCTCCACAGGAGTTGGGAGTAACTGCTAAGAGATAAGGATTTGTTGTTTATCTAATAAGATATCCAAGGTCTTCTCAAAGTCATTGCTTTGCAGGACCATCATCTAGTCCATTTGGGCCATGTTCTTTATTTCTAGAGGGATGACTTTATATTTGGCCTCATTTAAATAAACAGTTTGAGAACTTTCAGCACACACACACAAAATGCTGATTCAATAAACTCAGAGGCACGTGATGGGGACACACATATTGCACATGATGAAACTTACACCTGAGACTTGTCTGACATCTTGACTGTATTCCCAGGAAAGCTGCCTTAAGAGTTCTCATACCAAGGAGTCCTCTGTGCATTGTAGGTAGACAAGCCTTGCTTTTCTAATCACATAGATACAGGGAATTCATGTATCATTATAAGAAGAAAAATTGTTCCCAGTGTTTCTGAAATTAAATACTCTAGAAAGGGGAAAAGGAAGGAAATGCTTTGGCTCATTTGGTTCATTGGGACTCTGCAGGAATGTTTTCTTCAAAGTGTTGAGATTTTCAATGGAACTGAAATATTTTGTGTGTCTACCTCAGTATTTCAATTCAGATCAACAGCGTACATTTGAAGCAAATGTCCTTGATGGGCCAGTCACCCCACTTGGACTCTTATTTCAGAATAGTCTTGGACCATGTTCTTTATCGACAAAGCTAAAGTATTGGAAGGACTCCCGTGGTGCTTCCAACATGCTCCAGTCACTAATGGGCCTTAAATCTGCAGTTATTCCATAGCCAAACCACAGAAAATAAGGATAGTGTGGGTCTGGATTCTTCAGCAACAGCAGTTCTGCTCTAAAAATCTGATCCTTTTGAACAAACCCCTTTACAACATGACATAGCTGGTGTACTCCAGCCAACCTAACAAAAGCACACAATTTCTCAAGAAATATCCTCACTAGCTTTCATTATAATTACTTACTACATAAACTTTTTTCCATCAATTCTGTTACCAGCGCCAGGCAGGATTCTTAGTGTTCACAAAGGCAGGTTCCCTGAAGTCTGATCTGACCTTTAGAGATACCAGTTTAGAGTCATTATCTTGGGTCTCTAAGAGCAAAGCAGAGGACCTGATAGAACTTGGAGACTCTGGATTCCTAGATGCTCACTGATTTCTGATGCAGTTTCATCGTGCTCCATTGACACACAACCCACAGAGGAATATGAGGGTCTCATTATTTTCAAGGGATCCAAATCAGCCTGCTTTCATTATCTAGCAGTGGGCATCTAAAGCTGAGCTATTCCCAGGAGGCTCCTTCTGTAGCCAACGAAGAGAGATGGGTCTCCAAAATGCATTTTAAATTGCATACATTAGAAACTCATCTTAGGATAGGATTTTTCTCCCAAGAGAAATACCTTTTTTACTACACCAAAAGTAGTCAAAGGTAACTACCTTGGATTTATGTATTTTGGTTTTAGATGCAGATGAATCCTATTTGTGAACTGCTTAGAAAGAGATGAAAAATAAAGATTTTGAAGAAGTAGAAAATTAAAATTTACATTTTGTAATGAAGCTATTATAAATCTCAGCATATCAAAATAAAAATGCCCTCAATTATGAAAATTTCCTCAAGTGAGAGGATGGGGCAGAGTTTGCTGCTACATGGTAGAATTTAACTGAGATAAAAGTATTGTCCCCAGTCAGAATAATATCCATACAATAAGCAATTATCAGTTAAGAGCTCCACTCTCCAGGCTTTTTGTAAAAAAAACGTATCTAGCTCTGCTGCTTAGCATCAGAAACTTAAGCTAAGTTTCACCTTGCTGGAGTCATGTCATATCAGTGAGTTCTTTTACTTTTTTCCCTTTCATGGTGAGGATAAGGCATTTGTCATTTATTTTCATGATGGTATATCATCTGTTTCACACCTTATAGTTCTGCTTTTGCCTGCATTACTGCTTTACTTGGCAATAGGAAAGTACCTCCATCCCCTTCCTTTTATTCATTTCTTTCCACTATGGAGTAAAGAAATGAGGATAATTCATGTCAGCATTGTGGATGTCATCACAATTCATTAAAATTGCTAAGTCCTGTCACTTGCTCCCTATTATTCTGCAATACAGTTGGTATATGAATTGACACACTACCAAAATTAGATGTGAACACTTAAGTTTTCTCCATAGAGAAACATCCCTCTGCTTTATTGTCCCAGCTTAGTGATATGCTTTCCATACTGTACTTAGGTATCAGTCCTTTGCAACCAGTACAAATTTTAGGTCTCTTCCACATATTGTCTTCTTCCTTGATTCTTTGACTTTTGTCCTCCTGTAAGTCATACAGAAATCAGTAGAGTTTGTAGAGCTGCCTATAGCATTTTGAAACTATCACTGCACTTAGCAAACAACTGCACTTTTGCTAGCTGGTGCTATGGATCACTAAAACAAGATGGATAAAGGCATTGTGAAAGAAAGTATATAGGCTTTTTGACCAACTTCTTTTTAGTGCAATTGTTTTTACAAGACTTTTCCAAAGATGGGCCTCAAAATGAAGTTTTATCTCCCGGGCATGTGGAAGAAAGACTTGTAATAGCTCTGAGCCGTGCATCACACCTAAATCCTGCTCATACATCTTGCTATTAAAGGCTTGACTGGCACTTAATTTCCATCTCTATCTAGCTGTTCCCCTTGGCTTCTTTCTCTTTCCTTTATTTCTTTCGACTTTTAGTCCTTTGTTTGCTTTCAGGACTTCCTTCCTAAGTTCAATATATTTCTTCCTGATCTACTTCTCATGATACTGTCAGGTTAGAAGTGGATTTCTTTCTTATAAGCATTTTATTTAGACCATAGAACATAAGAATTCTCTTATTTCATTATTTTTTACATTCTGATTACTGTAATTAAGTGAATGAGTTTTTATGTTTGATTAAGAGTTTTTACAAATTATTTTTCATACTTCTGTAATTGTTCCAAGCTGGCATTTTATTCCAAGAAAACTATGGTTTTGAGACAGGTTTCTTTGGCCATGCATCCAGTGATTCCCATTCACAGTTTTAAGACAGAATTGCCCCTTGTGCCAGCTTAGGTGAAGTATTCTGCATTCTGCTGCATTCTTGCATTTTTTTCAGAGTTCTACAACAAATACAACTTGTCCCTTTTCTTGTGCTGATGATCAAACTAGGAATTAATACTAAAGGCTAATCCATGCCCAAAGAGTGAGTCAACACTATTTTGTTGTTTTTGATGGTGATTTTAGTTGTTTTTTTTTAAAGAGCCGGGAGGAACATATGGTGCTCCCTGACTTGCTCAGTTCCCAGACACGTGGATGCCTTCCAGCCACCCCGATGGCAGAGTGGGCTGGGCACAGCCTTAGTGCCAATGCCACAGGCACACTCGAATGCACAGACTCCCCCCTGCTATGGGGAGAGCCCCCTGGGGTACCCAGGTCAGCACTTCCAACAAAAAGCTGTCTTGAGGTGCCCCTCAAAAGATCGCAGAGCAGCGTCCAAAAGATTAAATGTGTGGCATGTTTGTCACTGTCATCTTTTGTAGATTGTTGTCCCTAAGCTGTAAGGTTTTGGCAAGCTGTGTGCTCAGTGTTAAACTCTGACTCTGAGTAACCAATAATGAACTATTGGCTGTCAGCAAAGATTAATTTATAAGTGTAATAATAGTTATATGCTTACTATTAAATATTTCTAAATGGAACTTGCACATATGGAACAAAGTCAGTTTTGTGACATCTCTTAACTCTGGTCCAGTTTCATTATCTTTTATTTTCTTCACCTGTCTCCAGTGTCATTACTGTCAGCCTTGGGGCAGGCATTTTTGAAACATTCATTTTAATTACAGCACAATAAGAATGAAGCCCCTTGTGGTATTTATCAGCAGAATTCTCAAGAAATTTTTAATATATTGAAAATAAATCGTGTTTATAGCACACTGCTTTCCCAACTGTCAAAGACTTTAACTGTTCATATATCACGCATTTACCACCTTTTTAACATGTAAACAGAGCCTGGAATTTATACCCTTTGATGACTCACCAGTCCCTGCTGCTCAGATGTAATCCTCATTCAATAAGAAGTGCAAGTCCTGAGTGAACACAACTTATGCTGCAGTGCTGACTGGGGTGGCAGAGCTCAGCAAAGTGGGTTAATAAATTCCAGCATGATCTATTCCCAGCAACAGACATGGTCACTCCAGAACCAGCTGTATCCGATCGATACATACACAAGGCCAGATAATAGAGAAAGTGACACTGCTGGATGCTCAGTGCAGAAGCTCACTGCAGAAGTTTATGGGAGACTTTTACTGGCCCCTGAACGCTTGAGAAATGCAACCTTTGTTGAATGAATGATAAACCGTTTGCTGGGAGCTTGGGGAAATGGAACAAATTACTTGTAGAACCTGCATGAGTAGGCTTTGGCACAGAGGACCACCTCTGACAGGCTAACTGTACCTTATTATAGTAGGAAAACACTTCACAGATCCATTAGCAAGGAAGTGTTCACGGAAAAGACTAGCTCCTCACTACTGGGAGCTATTAGCACGTAATAATACTGGCCTTTTCCTCTGACATGTGGAAGGGTTGAACATAATAGCCAAATCCTTGGCCTCACAGCTCTGCAGTCGATGTCTTTTTGCAATTAAACACGTGGGCTGATCCTGTCATTGTCTGTGGGCTGTAACTGAGATCAGGCCATGGCTTGGCATATCACTGACCCTCGTGGGCATCACCAGTATCTCCTGTACTGTTTTGCATGACCCCACTGCTTTGGCACCCACGTTGCATGCACGGTTGATGTGTTTAGGAGGGGTGAGCAGGTGTGGTAGAAATAGGCTGTAACTTGCTGAAGGGGTTCCCAGGATTAAGTCTGTTGCCAGCCCTGTCTGGCATAGGGGGTGTCTGCAAATCCCCCCAGCGTGCCTGGAGGCAGCAGTGTGGCTCCTTACATGCATGAGACTCAGCTGCCCAGAGTTACTTGCACTGAGATATGTAACTGGTGCAGCTTAAGGGACCCAATTTCAGCAAGGTTATACTGATTTATCCCTCTTTATGATCTGACCATACGTATCTATTTAAAATGCTGTCAGATTCAAGGTGTCTTATATGCCTGTGTGGCCTGTATTGCCTTTAGGATGAAATAGTGTATCAAGCGACACAAACCTCAGAACTGGTACGAGGTATTTATGGGTGGTGTTGTCCTCTTCAAATGGATGCCTGGCAAACAGCAGCTGAGTGAAGCAAGGTGGCTCAGGGATGAAAAAGGTTTTTTAGCAGCCATAAAATCATAATGCATCATCTTCTGAAGACCTGACCCTGCCTAGGTGTGTTCTAGTTGGGTTGTGAATGAAAGCCCATCAATGGCAGAGGTGTCTCTACAGGGTGTAGAAAGGGAAGAAAGAGGAAGATGCCGTTTAGCCATAGCCAGAACATCCTCCTCACAATCCCACTCCAGGGCTACAGAGTGGTGCCAACTCTAGCACAAATGTGGGATCACAGAATTAATTTAATGCATTTTTTTAAATAAATGTATATATGTATATATATATATAGACAGGTGTCACTGTTCCTGTACTGTATTCTGTTTTCCATTCCCCTACCCTCAGCCTTGCCTGCTAAACACAGCCTTGCTGGGTCCGGGGCTCTCAGCAAACAGCCATGCACAGTGCTGTGTGCTCACACAGTAGGTTTCTAACCTCAGATGGCCCTTAAGCTTAAACTGCCACCGCAAATATCAACATATGATTTCAGCTAATAGGTATCAATTAGTGCCAAGGCCTCCACTTTTAACTCTGAACCCTTTATTTGCCTGAAAGACCAATTTGTGATAACAGACAAATTGAAGTGTAGAGTGCTGTAACCTCCTGGAAAACCCTTGTGTTTATTGGTGAAAGCAATTTTTTTAGAAAGGCTCCAGGACTACACATATAGGTCAACTATGGGAATACACTGCAAGTAAGTAACTTTTCTTAGCTGTTCTAGTTGGGATTCACATAATCAAAAAAAAAAAAATTAGGAACGTAGTCTCTGGTGTTCATTTGTATTCTCTCCATATGAAGCAAAGACAGACAGACATTTTCAGAGGCTGACTGATCTTAGGTGTCAAAGATCCCCTAACAGATGGCTCCACAGATCTGTTCTCCAGACAGTTCAGAAAACTGAATCCTTTCCTCAGTAAAAACACTCCTTGAAACAGAAAATAAACTTCTCTTTCAGGAACAATTCGTGTTCCCTTCTCCTCTCCACAGCCAAACTACAAACCTATATGTGGTCTACTTGTATCACCTCTGTATCTGTATTCCACATTCCTTCTCCCTTTATTCTGTCTCACACCATTAGAAGACTGCTGTAAAGATTACTGCTACCTGTGTTAGAATTAAAATAGAACCACTAAGAGACATATCCTCTATGAATCATAGCTTTTTCAAAATGCTAACACAGTAGCATTTGTTTTCAGTACTTGTTCACGATCCCACAGACCCACTCTGAAGTCTTAAAAGTTGTTCTTTTTGCAGTCCAGTTTTTGATAGTCTCCAGAAGACCCAATTGGTGGCCGTCGTACTTGAAGTCAAAAGGAGCTGAAACTTGTAAGACAGTAATCACATTGAATCTGTATATTAAATTATTTTATCTTTATGACTGTGTTTTTTTTCTTACCAGTTTAACCTATTTCAGTTAAAATATTTTCTATTGCCTTCTGCTGGAGACAATTATCATTGTGCAAAGAGCAAGCAATGCATTTTGCGAGATTAAACAGAGAAAGCAAAACGAATCACTGCTTCAAAGTATTTTTTTTTTTTAAGGAAAGCCAAGAGAGACATTGATTTAAAGAGTTAAGTAATTGGCACTTTGAGTTTTGATCTCACAAACAGGAAAAAAAAAAGTTCAAGAGAACAGAAAATTCATCAGAATTGATCCATACTGACAAGGTACAGCAGAACTTCTGAAAAGCCATGTAAAATAAAGGTTAATCCAAAAAAATCTGAGCCTGTCAAACTAAACCATTTCTTGTCTCTGGAAGAAATAAATAAATAAAAAAAAGAGTTTGGTTGGGGTTTTTTTTATTGATTTGGTTTTGTGGTCTGGGGTTTTTGGGGGGTTTTCTGATATTTTTTTTCTGTTTATTTCTTTTCCATTTTATTCAGGTTAAAAAGAAATTTGGCACACTGGATGAAATTTATCTAAGAAGCTTCCTTGTGTATTGCAGGCTTTACCTTTGCAAAGTTTGCTCTTACTTTAACCTCCAGTAAAAGGTCCAGATTAGTTCATTGTAACAAGTGTCTTTGATTTATTTAGATGTGGTTGGATCAGGTATGTGAATAAAGACAAGCAGGCCAATTCTAGGATTGAAGGCTCCGGTCTCTGCCGTGCTAGCAATTGCTGACCTTCAAGATGTGCTAAAACAGCACAACATCTGTTTACCAGGCTCTCCATGAAGATGGAGGAAGCGTTTCAGTCATGTAGATCAACAAGCGAAATATAAATCAAGCATGCCAACAAGTTTTCTGCACCTTTAAAGAAAAAAAAGAAAAGGGAAGAGAGGGAGTGTCAATAGCAGTGGAGTCTCTCCACAAAAGTAGAGCAAGACTGAAATAGTATGGGACAGTTTACATTTAGGAGGAAATTGTAGATTTCTAAGGTGAGAAATACTTTTTGGGTTTTTTTTAGGGTTTTATTGATCATATTCAATTGAGCTAACCAGCTAAGAAATTGGTTGTAAAGATTCGATCGAGCCGTGGTATTACTCACATCTTTGAAGTTATTTGGATGAGACCTTTGGTATCAGAGCTATGCCAAGATTGCATTCGTTACTTTCTTCTTTTCATAACTTTATTTTTGTAATTTATTGTAATTTGTAATTTATTGTAATCTAAGACTTAACCTTTTCCTTGGGGGAGTAAATATGGAAGGTAACTACTAAGTTTATCTACTGGGAGGATGAAATTTTACAATAATGAGACACCCTGCCTCTCCAGTGGCCACCAGTCACATACCATGGCTTGTGAAAACACTCCACTCCAGGCAGAGACCAAAGGAACACACTAAGGTGGCACAGAAACTCTGCCACCCCCAGAGATAACTCCATTACCAACACTGTGCCAGAGAGGAGGCAAAAATGCAAAAGCCCCACTTATGGAAGTAACATACATACTTACTTATTTCTGGGAAACAGACAGACAATTTCAGAAGGGAATAGGGATATACATATTTTTTATTCCTATAGTAAAGTTCCTATAGTGAGTTACTAAATATCAACACAGCAGAAAAGTTGGACCCCTGGCTGTAAATGTATCAACTGATGAGCTTGTAAAAATGCTGTTTTTAAAGCAGGATGCTGGACAAATCCTCTGAGATATGGTGACTGTCAAAAAGATTGAACAGAGAAGACAGGAAATAAATTTTTCAATGTTTCCAAAGGATAATGTGGTGAAAATCTAACAATGGATCTGTCAATTTAATGCTTACCTAGGGCAAAATCTTAGGAAGGCAAAAGAGGATATGCTCAATAAAGAATTAAGGATGAACAGCATAATTAATACCAGACAACATGGGTTAATGAAAGATAAAACTTTAAATATGTAGAAGTTGCATTTATGGTGGGATTTCTCGCCTGACAAAATGTGCATGTGCTAAAAGAGCAGAGTTATACAAGGCTGTATGACTTTCTCATTTAAAAATAAAGAACTACCCAAACTTCAAAGTCTAGATAAGAAAATTGAGAATTTGCTAGAGAGACTTTAAAAGAAAATACTAAATGGGAATCATCTTTCAAAAATAACATTCCTGTTAGGGTTTTCTTACCCAAATGTAGTTCAAGGGAGTTCATGGATTGGGAGGGAAGGCAAGAGAAATTGGTGGTAAAGACTGTGGATGGCACTAACTGAATGAGAGATAAAGATAGCTCCTAGAGAGAGGTCCAGGCAGCAGGAAAAGCTGGCTTGCCTTCTTTTAATTAAAGAGCTAAGTGCAAAGATCAAACAGCTAGGAACAGGGAACGGGGGCTCAAAGTGAAATAAAAAAAATGAATTAATGTTGGCAAGAAATAAACCCACTCTTTTTAATGAGAGCAGATCAGAGAGAGTTCAGATGAAATCCCTAGAATGGTTTGAAATTTGGAAAGTCTTTAATGAGAGACTGAAGCAGCTCAGGTGAATTTTCTCATCATTTCTACCCAGTGACAGTCACAGTGAAAAGTCCCACCTCTACTAACAGTGTCAGCATCTGCCGGGTGCCTGTCCATGGCTGCTACAGCATCTAGTGCTGCTCAGAGCAGGGCACTGACAGCAGGTTGCTCAGGACTGCCCAGCTGGGGTTTGAATATCTCCAAGGATGGGAACTCAGCAGCCTCTCTGTGCAACCCGTGACACCGCCTGATAAGCTTTAAAAGGAAAAGAAAAAAAAAAGATGTTTGTGTGTTTAAATAGAGTTTTCTGTATTTTAACTTGTGCCCACTGTCCTGTTGTTGGGCACCTGAATTAATGTCCCTTACTGCCCTCCTTTCCAATATTTACTCACATGTATGAGATCCCTCTGAACCGTGCATTCTGCAGGCTGAACAGTCACAGCTCTCTCAGTCTGTTCTCATACCAAAGATGCTCCAGTCCCTTCACCACCCTCATGGCCCTTTGCTGGACTCTCTCCAGTGTGTCCAGGTCTTTCTCGTACTGGGGAGCCTGGCACTGGACCCAGCACTCCTGGTGTGTCTCACTGTGCTGACTAGAAGGGAAGAATCACATTCCTTGGCCCACAGGCAATGTTCTTCCTAACACAGCCCCATGCCAAGATGGAAAAGGATGGGATAAATAGGGGACATAGAGAGGAGTCAGGAAAACATACTGGTCTCTCAGAAAGGAAAGAGAAATTATTGCAAAAGAATAAATATCATGTTGAAGCAGCAAATAGCAGTAGTATTATTTCCATTATTAATTCCAGAGGATATAGCAGAAAAAGAGTCTGTTGAAGCAGTCCAGAGTTGTAAGAAAGAGCCCATGGAATAAAAGGAAAGGGGAATGACTGAAAACAATGAGGAGGAATTCTTACAGATACCGAGGAAGGGATTTCTGCCAGAGGATTTGTACTCCAGGAACAAAAAAATAAGAAAACAAATATCTGGAAGTATGAAGAAGTCAACTTGAGGGAGCCATTAGAATCATAGGATCATAGACTGGTTTGGGTTGGAAGGGACAATAAAGATCTTGAGTTCCAAACCCTCTGCCATGGGCGGGGGCACCTTCCATGGGACCAGGTTGCTCAGAGCTACAAAGCTATGGTGGTGAGCAGAGTCATGGCATGGGCCACAGCAGTAACACACAGCTCATGGAACAGATAAAGCCATGCTGCTTTCTCGTTTCACATCAATTTCTATTCTTTTGCATAAAGCAGAAGAGTCACCACAGCCTGGGTGCTGAGAACTACTCTAAAGAATCCGGTGGTTAAAATGTTCTCCAAGACAGGAGAGAGGGATTTGGATTTCTTGATGTAGAGGCGTGAACTGAACATGGATGAGTACCATAAAATGTAATCTATGGATTAACTCCCTTTCTAGTAGCTAATAATATTCTGCTTTAGTGTCTGAGTAGTGGGGCACATACCAAAAAGAAGATACACCAAATCCTATCGCATCAAAGGCTTTCTGTAAATCTGGGATATTTTTTACAATAAAAGCTGAATGAAACCTGTAAATTGAATGAAGCAGTCCAAATATGTACATTAAGAAAAAGAAGAGTCTTGGGAGCAGAAAGTTCTGTAATTTACCAAGTAAATGCTTAAGAAAATTCATTAACAGTTTTATGAAACTTGGTAAGCTTGTACTAGGAGTCAGGAAGGTATTTTCAAAAGTAGGGGTAGGTAAACCATTGGAACAACTTTTGGGTACATAACAGAGAATCAATCTTGTAAGTCCTTAAATAAATATTACATTTCTTCATAGGAGGGTAGGTTCTGATTTAGGCAGACCGTAAAATCTAAACATAGGACTCTTGCTGTCAAGTTGTATCTGAATTCAGAATAGCTGATCATAATGGTTCAGTCAGTTTGTTAAAATGAATTTGTCTCAGCAATGAAAAAGCAATGGTGTTTCCTCTTGCAACTTTTAGACCTATACAACTCCCTCCTGGAAGGTTTTTTTCTGAAATAACAAGGAGATCACCAGTGCAAATTATATTGCAACAACAATTTAAAACAAAAACAAGCCAAAACCACCAAACCCTCAATTTACTGTTATGCAGGAATAAAATCTGGTTTTATGCCACAGCATAAAGATAATTAGTTTGGTTGGTGTAAGTTGTAACTGGAGGAACTATTTGAGTTTGAAAACCTTTACCAAAGGTTTACTCTAACAGGGAGATAGAAAACATGGCCAACTATCAGTTCCTAACTCTCGGCAAACCTGAAGCCATTTTCCCAGTCTACCACCAGTTCATTTCATTATAATGCCTTTAAAGAGACGTCATAACATCCCTTTGCTCTCGAACTTACAGCTTGGGCAGGGTATGTGTGTATGGAGGTGGCAATTCTGAGATACTGGAAGCTTTCCAACAGGATAAGAACTGCTTTTTCCAGACATCCTGCTAACATCAATTTGTGGATGGATGTAACTTCTTATCATCTCCATTGCAGGGCATGGCTGTCAAAGACACTTCCTGGGCCACTGTTCACATAGATTTGTTTGTTCTGTTCAGAAAGATAGGTGAGAAAAAAATCAGATATTCCTCCATTAAAAGGGCTGGAATAGTTAATGGCTGAAATAGTTTGTAGACAGCATTTCAAGTAAGAGATTGAAATCCTGGATAAGGGGAAGCACTTTGAAGACTGTGATCAAATTTCGTCTTTGAAGACAGCAAAAAGAAAGCAGAAAATCTTAATGGAAGAGGTTACTCAAGGTGACCTGCCATCACTGTTCCTGAGTGTGAAAGTAGCAGGTGAATAAAAAGTTCTTTTTCTTTGGATACAGAAACATAGCAACACAGTTAGACTGAATTTCAACTTGTTGGGTACAATGGTGACTTCCCCTCCCACTCAGGTCTTTGGGTTCCCTGCTTCAAAAAGACCACCTACAAATGTTAAACCCATTAGAGTACAATACCAGGGTCTGACTACAGCAAAGAAATTTCCTTTAAAATATATATGTATGCATGTATATATCACCCACTCTTCAAATGTTTAGCCCCAGCCCTAATATCTACCAAAGGAGGCTGGGTGAGGGGTTTCCCAGAGGGAGATGTAAATTTAATTTCCAAAACCAAAGTCCAATGGCACAGCCAAATACCACTTGCAATACAGTGTATACTATGTAGATTTGCAAAGGTCTTCCCAAGGAATTTTCCTAGGAATTTTTAACCTAAAAAAAGGCTAAACCAGAAAATATTGCCAAGATCTCCAGCATTTCCTATGAGCATCAGCTAGCTAGTAGTATGAGCGATTTGAGTAATTCTTTGAGCCAAGAACAACTAAAGAGTGTTCCACAGGGGAAAGCAAACATTGCAACATCCATGGTTCAAAAAAAACCTTCAGGTGACTCATTATGAAATTTCCATATTGCAAAGGTGATGGAAAAATAAGATGGTATGCCTGCATGCTGAACAAAACTGCTCAGGAGACCTTTAACTCACCTAAGACACACTTGTAAATGCCACAGATACCTTTTCTTCTTGGCACGGTTTATGTAGCATGTACTGTGAACTCTTCTTTCACATTAGAAATATCTTGGTCATGTAGTTGACTTTTAAAAAGCATTAAAATGTTGTCATCTGTCTCAGAGACAGGGAGACACAAATTAAATTCCACTGGACTAAAGGGACAAAGAAAAGCAGGAAACTAAAGCTAATGTTGGAGTAGTGTTCCCCACTCCTGTAACAGAAGTTACCATGGTAAAACAGGCAAAGAGAAAAGATGGTACATCGTATCACAAAAGATGTGGACAGCTCAAATACATTTCAGTTTTATTTCAAGCTTTATTTCTTTCATGTGTTGTATTTTTCTAAGAACTTATTTAAAAGATACTGTCTACAATGCACATTTTTCTTCTTGAGTGTCTGCTGTTGTGTACAACAGTAAAATAATTTCACAAAACTTCCACCAAAACAAACAGAAAACAAACAAACAAAACCTCAGCAACATTTCTTCTTTCCTTCCCAAAGATAACTCTCTACCTGCTTCTTCAGATTGTCTCTGAATTGTTTTTTTCTGGGTATAAAGCAGCTAGTAAACACAGATATTACTGCAGTTTCTGCAGTCACTAATGTCTTCTTTTCCTGAGATCATGAAGACTGGGATAATTACATTTTCCAAGAGGCAAAACAATTTATGAAAAAAAAGGACACATATTCTTATTAAAAATTAAATACAGCTTTCATAATCAGCTGTTTCAAATATGTATGCATGAATAATGACAGCTAGAAACCAGTCTCTGCAGATTCCTTGTGAAGTGGGCATGCAGCTCAAGTCAGGGTAAGAAAAAAATCACAATAAAGGAGCAGTTTCTTGGCGCTTTTATGAGGTCGTTTTGCCCAGGCCAGATAAAAGTGAATATTTCTGCAATACCCTGTAACAAGAGGGAGAAAACAGAATTAAAAATTATCTTTTACAGCAAAAAAAAAATTCAAAGTCAACTTCTCAGGGATTAAGTCCACTGCAAAATAAAGTCTTCCTTTTCTTCCAACAGGTTTTAGCTTTTAATTATGTAAAGCCTTCACGAAGGGATTTCTATCTTTTTGTAAATTTAATTCACAAAATGTCCTAATTATCTGCAGACATAATAATAACTCTTTGAACAACATATTAGTGTAGCAGGATGAAATGTGTTTTCAGAACAACAGTCAAACAAGGCTTAAATAGTACATCCATCCATATTTCTTGTACAGTTCATATGTAAATATGTTATTGTTATTGTAGATATTGTGAAAAACAACAAAGGATCTAATGCATTGAATTCCTTCAGCTGTCCACAGGTTATAAAACCTAATAGGACTGTGGACTGCAAAAAATAACCATTTCTGCCCCTCCAGGGAATTGCCCTTATCTACACCTTGTAGTTGTTTTAGTGAATTTGAATAAATTTTTAATAACAATTTTACTCCTCATAAAACTGAGAAGACAACTCATGGGAAGCCAACAATATTATTTAGACACTGTCTTCAGAATAAAGCCCTGCTGCAAAAATATTAAAACAACTGTTGGAGTAGTAAAGGATGAAGAAAGTCACAGAAGAGTATCTAGATTTGTGGGAGAAGGGTTGGAAGCAAGAAGCTTTTCAATGTTTGATTGTTTTAAATTCTTTTTTATAAAATGCTAGCTCTCAAAAAAAGGGGGAAAAAAAAAAAAAGGAGGTATGACAAAGCCATCTCCTAAGGATTGAATAATCTTTGTCAGTACCTGAACTTGCTTTAAAGGTCTCCAAGCCTAGAAGTGAAGGCTCTGCAGAAATTCTTATATCAGAACTGAGAATCAGAGTAGGGAACCCCTTTCATAAAAGAACAGAGGCGCAGTGAGCCTTATGGAAAGGACGTTTCAAAACAGAGGGCCTGATTTCTATTTTTCAATAGCAGTGTTTTACTGACAGCCTCCACTCACATGAATAGTCTCCCTTTTTGTTCATGAAAAATAGTTGGAAGAACACGGCCCACTGCAGTATCTCCTTTCACTTAAGACCACTGAAAGTTTATGGAGTCACCTCCTGCACTTCCAGCCACATTCCTCAGCTGGTCAGGTTTACCCAGGCACAGTCTATGATGCAGAGAATGTGGCTGTATTGAAGTTTTAGCCTAAATATCAAGGCACTCCCAGAAGATACCTTCAATGCCATCATCAGTTCTTCTGACTTTCAATACATGTTCTGTGGTTCTTTACAAAAAACGTTTCAGATTAGGTATGTGCCATTGCATGGCCCCAAACACAGAGTTGAAATGCATTTATTTCAGGATCCCTTCTCATATTGTTTCAAAATTATACTACATAAATTGTCTTAATGAAATGTCAAATTCAAAGCTATATTCATACTGACCTGGGCCCTAAAAAGAACAAACAAATTCATTATTCTTACCTTTCTCCTCCTTCACTCCAAGTAGTTTGACTCCTGGATAAGAGAAAAAAGATGCAGTAGTACAGTACAATGTACAATGTGCAGGACAATCACATATTCATGCAAGGAATTAGGATTATCTAGTTGAGTGGAGCTTTCTTGATTATTTGAAGCCCTTTTGAAACTTCATTTAAAATAACAAGCAAACTCTTCTTCAAGATTCCAGTTCTAGCAAGAAACATCTCAGATTTGAACTCAATATGAATAGCAGGATGTATTGACTCAAGAGATAAACATATCTTGCTGGGAAAAAAAAAGTCTAGAAGTGTTTCAAATATCTTCAGATACTTCAATCCTTTCTTAACCTCACACAATTTGAAAGAGTGAGAAGTTTCTTCTGTTCCTGCCCAGACTGCCACTATTCTCTTTTAGGATAAGATTCTCAAAGGAAAGAATGATTCAGCTCAAAATCAAGGCAGGTGAAACACATCTGCATATGATGTTTGACAGCCTTGCCAGAGGTAGATCATTAAACTGTGTTATACCCTGCCTGGACCTACTCATCTGAGGTCCCTTTATTGATGCTGATACTTCTGCTAAGTAGTTGCTACATTTTCTGCCAGGTAAGACAAGCATATTACTATCAATAAAAAGAAAAAAACCCAACAAACAAGAAAACAACCAGGTTTAGGAAAAAGATTAATAATCTTTTCAACTCAGATTGTACAGAGACTAACCAAGTTAAAGCTAAGTTACCAAATCACATTATTCATTAAAACAAATGAAGCCATTGTGGATTGCATTCTGGAACCTTCTCATACAAATATTCTTTCCTCAATATTCCCATGTTAAGTAAAAGCTTTTTCTTTGTGCTGGGAAACCAGCATTTTTAGTGCAACTTGATCTTTCTGAAAGCTTATTAAAGACTGATTGTTTACAGAAACCTGTGGGATACATGCTGGCCTTGTGACTTCAGGAGCCTTTGAGCTGTGGCTCTTTTTGCTGTGCAACAGTAGACTTCACGACTTGTTCCCTCTTCAACTGGTCACAAATAGCACAAATCAAATGCTGGCTGAGACTCCAAAGAAACTTTCCCATGGGTCATGCTGCAAGAACTAAACAAAGCACAAACCCACAAACCATGTTTATTTAAAATACTTTTATCCGTAAATCATGTTTCTGCAAAACAAATTTATCCAGCATCTTACTGAGTTCCTGTTCTGCACATGGGAAAGGAAGAGAATGGGGTTTCCTGTCCCACTGCACCTGTGTACTCAGGGCATAGCTGCTTTCCACAGCAAATATCTAGAATTATGCATCCACTGAAAGAGCAGTGTCAGCATCCGAGGGAGCATTTCTCATTCTTATGCATCACACTGGAGGTAATGGAGATATGAAGCAGGAAAGTGCAATATGTCACCTTGCCTTCTAGATTCTGGGTTTGCTATGGCTCTGAGAATTTCAGCAAGACAACTAGTATTTTATTAAAGTAGAGCAGACCCATAAATTTAATACGTTCATGATGTGACCTCTGTCCATTAACAGAATAAAAAAAAAGGGTACTTGACACTGCCCCATTTTCATGCAAAAAATTGACAAGGTCTCTGCTACAGGCTTGCCAAGCATTAGCTTCTGGTCTCTGCAAAATTCTACATACTTGGATATGGGCAAATCTCACAAGGCAGTGAATTTAAAGTTATTCTTTTGTAACAACAGAAGTGTTTTACTGAGTGTTTTACTGTGCCATAACAGTGAACAAATACTGTCTTAGTTCTAAGTCCCGGCTAAGTAATGATTAAATTCTTTACTGTGAGGTTGGTAAAGCACTGGAGCAGGTTGCCCAGAGAAGCTGTGGATTCCCCATCCCTGGCAGTGTTCAAGGCCAGGCTGGATGGGGCTCTGAGCAACCTGGTCTGGTGGGAGGTGTCCCTCACCATGTCCGGAGGGTTGGAACTGGATGATTATTTAGGTCCCTTCCAACCCAAACCATTCTATGATTCCATGATATGATCTTATTTATTAAACTTCAATATTGAAAGCACAATGGTTATTTTCTTATCCTCCTATCCTAAAAGGTTTATTCTTATGTCAGAGACAAAGGCAGTGCAAAGGGCATTAAAACTTTCTTGATAGCATACAGCGAGACTCGGGGCTTTCTCAAGGGTGCAGTAGCTCACAGATAGAAGTGGAACTTCATTATGTTGTTTTCCCATTAAAAAAGGAAACTACATAGCCACCCAGATAGTGCCTTGGCACTTATAATCAAAAAGGCAGAAAAAATTACATTCATGAAGATCCTTCTTGATATAACAGCTTATAAATATTCCTAATAAAACACAAAATGCCTGGAGGGCATTTGCATTAATGAAAACTCATTTCCTATTGCTTAGGGGACAATTGGACAATATAACTGCTCTCCTGCCTTCTGCCCAGACACACACAATATATTCAGCCTCCTCCCCTTTTCAGTATGTCTTCTGTGATATCTATGTCCCTTTCTGAATCTCCTCGCCCCCAGGAAATCAGGGCAGAGCTGCAGCTGCTCTGGAGCTCTGCCCACGCTGATCTGCCAGAGGGCTGCAGTCAAACAACGCAGAGAATGCACACCCCTCAGAGTGGGCACAGTCTTAGGCTGTCTCCTATGCTAGTCACTGCTTTTCTCAAAACACACAGAAATTTAATTATCTCTGAGACTTATAATACCTTTCAAATTCAGCAGAGATTGGCCAGCAGCTGGAAAACCTTATTACATGCAGACAGACAGTGTGATTGTACAAACTTCATTTCTTTAGGAAACCAGGCTAATAGAACTAACAGTGAAAAATAGAGTAGGTACATCAACAACAAAGCACAACATTCAGTTTCTGTTAAGTGTGAAGCCGTCATGACTGTAAAGAGTTCAAACAGGAAAAAAAAAACCAAGAGGGAAAGAGAACAAATATTTCAACTTTGGTGCCACTGCACAGATGGAACAGGCTCAAAAATTACCTTCAGGTCTTTACTTTGGGAACCTTTTTAACTTCTTTTAATCTTAGTATATAGTCTGACCTGTTTCAGTTAGCTCCCTTGTAATGTAAAATGCCAGGCTGCAGACTACACGACTTGTAAGCCCTGCCTGGAGTTCAGATCTTTTTGTTTAAAATCTCAAGGGAAAGGAGAAGAATCTTGGTATAATCAAAGACAGAGATTGCTGCCTCCAGCCTATCTTTTGAGAGATTATTTTTCTTTATAGTACATGTTACCAATACTCATTTTTTAATTCCTATCCATTATGACATATTCTTTCATAGTTTAATCTTTTCCTACTCTGTTTAGTCTTCAAATCTCACGTTATAACATAAAGGAAAAATAGATCTAGCATTACCCAGCAGAAGGCAGGCTCCTTGGGAGTCATTAAGTAAATAACAGAGTAGGAGTTTCATCACTTCTATGCATGGGGTTTTATTGCATTTGTGTAGATGCATTCTTTGAATATATATGTATAAAAACCCCTCACATGGATTGGTTGCATACATCACAGAGTCACCTCTTGTTGATTCTGTGCCTGGGCTGAGCACACTCATTTGCTGGTACCAACACCCGCCCTGTGAAAGAGGGAATGTGCATCTGGCTAAAGGCAGACCCCTGCCACCTCTGCAGACAACAGCAAGGCTTCCAGTGGTGAAGGCAGGTCCTCTGAGGGAGATGCTCGAGTTAGATATTGGGGATCTTGGCTGTGTCACACTTTCCCTTTGGAGTTTGTCAGAGAACAGTACACAAATGGGGATAAAAGACACAAAGTGCCCTTGTTGCCTTTGTTAACCAGGCACTATCCAGCAGACTTTACCTTTTGTGCTTTCACTAGGTATCAGGTGGCTTTGTCCCGCCTGCAGTCTCTAATTCTGCTATCTGCAGACATGCCATCCTTCAGGAGATGGCTCAGGCCTGCCACACGCTGTGCTTTCTTACTCACACTCTTTAATTAGCCTGGACATCTGTAACTTGCCTTCCATCAGCTCCTGGACTGCCAGACACGTGTTTCAGATTAGTAAAGCTGCTAACATTTGCCCACAGACCTTATAGGAAGTTGAGCTGGCATGTCCTGTCTCCCCTCACCAAGATCAAGAACCAGTGCAATGTTCCTGAGCCCAGGGCTTGCCCAAAGCTTGTAGTGAGGAAGACACCCTTTTCCCACTTCCAGTACGTGGAAAATTCCAGTAGCAAGAATATCTGCTTTTTAACTATGCCTTGACTTTGGAGATGCTTGAACCAGACTCTTCCTGGTATTCACTGGCCAACCTACACATCCTCATTAACTAATCCAGTTCAAGCTTTTATAGTTTATCAACTAAACACCTTTCTCTACACTGTCACGCACACTCTAGTGTGTACTTCTCTTAGACTCTCATCATTTTGCTTCTTAGTCTTCCTAACTCTTCCATTTCTGTACTAGAGTCCTTTCATCGATAGAATTTCAACCTAATGGAAAATTCCATGATGGGGAATACACATAATTTTATTTTTCTTTACACTGAAAAGCACAATTCTAAACAACAGTCGCATTAATGTCTCATTAGGACAGTTGAAAAAATGAATGTTTAATAGACTACGATCGAGGTATCTTTTCTTCAAAAAATCCTTTAAAATTCTGATTTTAAATCAGATGTAGTTGGGCCTTCTTTTTCATAATTTTATATAGATAAAAAATGAACAGCTATACATGGAAAGATAGATAGATAGATATAGATATGGGATTTTTTCCCTCCATCTTTAATATAATATTAAAATATTTATAATATAATATAAATATTTACATATAGCATATCCAATCATCTTTCATTTAAAGACTTCAAAAAATCCCTAATGATTTCACTGTCCTTGTTCTGAACTTAAGGAAGTACCTTGGATGTGGCTCCTTGCAGTGAGTACCATGAACACAAGGCCATTGACATCTGCTGCAAGAGCAGCTTTTCCTCCCTCCTTCCATTTGAACAGCTTATATTTTAGAGAGGATTTCTTATTGAAATGTATTGAGTACAGCCAGCCAGGGCTGTAAGTTCTGTCAGGAAGGCTAAACACACAGAGAGACACAATAATGTCTGGAGAAAAATTCAACATTTAAACAATCTCATTGCTTCTACATTCTGTACCCAAAAACTTACCAAGGTGCCATCACTGAGGTAGTCCAGTATGTCCAGGTTGGTAGATCTTACTAGGTTGTGTTTTGTTCTGGAGTCGGTCCAGGAAAGCATTATTCACCCTTAAAGTACAATAAAAAATGAATAATGACTGAAGGCAGCTGAGAAGTTCGCAAACTATTGAAATTTAACATTCTGTGAGTGGCTTTTCCTTCCCATCTGTTCAGTGCCCATCTTCCTATATTTTTTCAAGCCTGTGCTGCATAACCATGGAGGGGCATGAGATCAGGTGGATTTAATTTTCAATTCACCAGATGCATCCTTATCCTGTGATCAGCCTGTTGTGATTAAAAGGCACACCTTGGCTGCTGTGCCTAATGCACCAAAATTCTCAATAGAAAGATGACCTGTAAACCACCCAAAATTTAAGGGAGGTTACCTATTTTGACAATTCACTTTAGGTAATCTTTCACCCTTCAGTGCACAAGGAAAGTTTCTCGAAGTAATGATTTCCTAATAAAAATGGAAAAACCCACTTAAGCTTGTTACTAATAGAGACAATTTATGCGGCTGACAACTTTCTCTACCATCCAGCTCTGAAATACTATCATTTTCTTGCACTGCTCTATCAATCTGGAAAGCATGAACAAATACAGACATAGTTTTCCTCAATCTGTTTTAAATATTTTTAGATTGGGATTGTTCAGCCTGGACAAGAGAAGCCTCTGGGCTGATCTTACAGCAGCTTTTCAGTACCTAAAGTGGGCCTAAAGAGAGATGGAGAGGGAATTTTTACAAGGGCATGTAGTGAGAAGGGGCAAGGGGGAATGACTTTACACTGAAAGAGGGTAGGTTTAGATTGGATATTAGGAAAAAATTCTTCACTATGAGGGTGCTGAAGCACTGGCACAAGTTACCCAGAGAAGTTGTGGGTGGCCCTTCCCTGGAAGTGTTCCAGGCCAGGTTGGATGGGGCTTTGAGCAACCAGATCTAGTGGAAGGTGTCCCTGCCCATGGCAGGGGGGTTGGAACTGAATGATCTTTAAGGTCACTTCCAACCCAAATAATTCTATGATTCTATGATTCTTTGGAAAACTGTTTCTTTTTCCCCTCAATTACTGCTTAGGACTGTTAGACATGACTGTTGTTTTAATGTTTTGCCATGGTGTTGGTAAGAATGAGATAAAAAGCAAAATACAGGGTTATTTCCATCTAGGGATATGAGATGGACTGAATGAAAAATCCTTCATTAACTTCTATGGGTAATTATTTCAATGCCTTTGCAAGAGAAAAAAAGAAATGAAAGCAGTCTGAAGAGTGGTTGCCTACAGAGGTATTTTTTTTAATATTTCCATAATGATACCAAAAAAAGAAACAAATGGTGTTTTCACTTTTGAGCCTGAGCATTGGTTTTTTTTACCAGAAGAAAACAAAACTGAGAATAAAGCTGTGCTTTGAGATAATGAAAAGCCAGTTAAGTGACAGAAGTGGAAGATGAGAACTGTTGAGCACAGAGAGGTCACAGCAGTGGGGCACAGCCTGGGGTACGAAGAAAATGCAGCTGCAGAAGGCCTTGCTGCACTGCACGTTCCATCTCAATCGATATCAAATCCCATGTTTAACTCTGTCTGCCAGCCTCAGAGACAGTCAACCACAAATGGCTGACATGGACAGAATAGGCCATTTTAAAATAAATAAAAATTAAATAGATACATAGATGGACACACACGTACATATATAGATATGTAGATTCATATACAGACACACTGATTAAGTGTGTCCAAGCAGAAGCTACTGTACTAGTAGTCATCCATGAAACTATTAATAGTTTCTACTCTGTGCTGTATCCTATGCTGATAGGATAAATAAAGTGGGAAAGGCACTCTGGGTCATACTGCATTACAGTGAGCAGTTGTAATGGTGAATATTAGTGCCTTATTTGAAAGCAAAGCTAAACCAGAGATGAGATCAGGAATTCTCATTGCAGTAGTCTTCTAAAGCATGAGTGCCTGCAATTTTGAGATCCTTTCCAGGCAGGAATTCAATTTTAGTGTATTCTGCATTTTTTGCCTCATACCTCCTCTGTTCCTTTTGATGTGCTCTTGTTCTGGTTTCCTCTTCCTGCTTTTGTTTAAATTCCATTAATTCAGCCTGGTAATGATAAAAGTGAAAAACAAACAAATAAACAAACTAACTAACTTACTTTTAATTAACATACTTATGCTGCAAACCCTATTAATTCCACATGATGTTAGCCTCAGTTAGAGCCAGAACTTCTGTCAGCAGCATTTTATTTATGTGACAGCACTATGTTAAAAACGAGTTGGTTTGTCTGTTCAGCATGTGGATGATTTTTGTTTGTGCCTTAAAAAGAGGGAAGTTACAGGATTCAGACATTTACAGCTCTACATTTAAGGGGTTTGTTAGACACCTTGTCCCAGCACACAGGTTTGAATTTCCTGCTGGGTCCAAGGGGGACGACAGCCAAAGTCAGGAGCAGACACAGCTGTCATGCCCACAGGTAAGAAGGAGACGTCCCTCTCCTCCTGCCTCTGTGGAGTGCAAGGAGAGGATGAGATCCAGGGCATGTGGTGTGGTGTGTCACCTCCAGCTCCCTGGCTCCCATCAGGGAGAGGAAGGCAAATGGTACTTCTTGGTGAGGTGAAAACATATACAAGCTCCTAGGATTGCAGCAGAGCATATAAACAGTGTCAAAGGGTATTGTTTTCAGAGGAGAGTTTGCTCATTCAATTTTAGCCAGAACTGTGAAGGAAAGTCATAGAGTCTGTATGACTCTGGTCTGTATGTGTGCTTGTTTGTCTAGCTCTTGCTGTCTGCAACGCACCCAAGAATTGAAGTTGCAGATCTTTCTGCAAAGGAAATTTGGCTTGCAAGGCAAGGAAGAAGGGATAGGAAAAGACCCATCTTTCATGTTTTCCATAGCAACTGCACAGCAGTAGGAATAGAAACTAAAATAAAATGATGTGGTTAGATAAAAGCTTCAATAACTGAATGGAACCACAAGACTTTTTTTTTTAAAATCAATTTAAGTGGAACATTAAGTAAAAACTATGCAATAAATGTATGGAGAAAATCAATAACTGAGAATGTGTTGTGTATCAATATTTGTCTAGCCCTAAAAGAAGGAACAGGATTAAGAAATAAAAAAGCCAACCTCAATTTTCACTATTTTAAATAACTATTCAACCTGAAAATTAAAACTCAGTATCTGACTTTCCAATATGCCGACTCCTCTCTTGGAGTAATGTTCTGAAATATATTGTGTGTATGTGATGCGGTGTTCAAAGTGTACTGAAAATTTCTAAATCAAGCAATACATACTAAAACCTGTTCTGAAGAATAAAAGGGTACTGACAATACCTACACATTTTATAGCTACATTGTGCTAGGAGGTACACACAAGACAGAATTCACAATTACTTTAATAAATATTAGTTTGAAGTAGAAACGAGCCAACATATATCTGAGGGACAATTATTGGAGCCCTTAAAATACACATTATTTACAGTAGGTTTGTAAGTAGTGCATTACTCTGCACAATAGGTAGCAGCAACTGTGCAGGCAAGGAGACCTTGGAACCACATAGTAAACAAGAGCAGCCTTAGAAGCAGCCAACACCTCCTTAGCAACCCATGGAAATCACTAAAAAGTCTACAGCTCCGCACAAGTCCCTTAAACCAAACCCATGAATTAGGGGCATACTATTTTACGTCTTTAGTTATTTTCTCTTTGGAAGGATCTACAATAGGTACCAGCCTTATGCCCATCCAGACTGGCTTTCAAAAATTTTTCCTCTGTATAGTTCTGGGAATAAGCATACACTTGATGGGATAGCAGTTAAGAGCCTCCCTTTTGCCCCACCTTTTTTTCCCAGTATCATAGTTGTTAGAATACTGTGAAATGAGGACACATCCCCACCACGTAAAGAAAAATATCGTGAGAAGGGATGAGTAACTTCTCCAGCTCTAGTAGAATCTCAGTGCATGGAATTTAGTGTGCTAAAATTCTCCTCCTGGGGAAGTAGCTTAACATTAATTTGGATGTTACTAACAGCAGAGGCACAGCAAGTGGCTCAGCACTTGCTCGTATGTTTTCAAATGGTTTGCTAGCTTTTCCAGTGCTGCCCTCCCAGTACTTTCACAGTCAGACCTAGAGCCAAGACAGGTAACTTCACACAGTGCCATCACCTCTGGTAGATGAACTTTATGTGGATATGGTACCCAAATCTATACCAGAGGGACTACACATTTCAGGCAATGCATGATGCATATGCAGAATATGGAGTTCAAAGTTGCAGTTCTGGCATGCCTGCTTTTTAGACAATTCAAAACTCTTTAGCTAGGTAGTCAGCAAGGGCACAGAGAACCATACTATAATTAACAGCAAATCTGAACATTTCCACATCCCCATTTAAAAAAGCAGAGCCTATGGCCCTCAATTCTCTAATTCAGAGAGATCACCCTTACTGAGAAATTAAGACAACTTCTGCCTGCAAGAGAGTAAACTGGTTTCCTCAGCCTATGAAATCGGTTGCCACGGTCAAAGAACCCTCTACACAATTATTCAAATGGAGAGGTGAAAAGGAGCTCGTTTTCCAGATGCAAATGGCCTTGAACTCAGAAGATAATTGTCCTGTCCCCGTTCAAATTTTACAGCTTGACTCATCTCTCTCACAATATTTGAAAACAGTGACTGAATCACTTCTGCTAAAGAGAAGCTCTGTGCGTAGGCTACAAGTAATCAATGTATTTAATTGGTTTCACAGCATGTAAAAGTGATACAATATGCAAACTGTTAATGTATAATTACCTTCCTCCGTTGTTCTTGCTTCATTTCCTCTAATCTTCTGTTTTCATCCTCTCGAAGAGCTTGCTTATAAGCATGGCTTCTTTTCTATTGTTCAGCAGAAAATAAAAGTATATTGGTGTGGTGAGAGAGGGGCCAAACCACCAAACCTTATTTGCAAATTGTTATATGGGTAATTAACAAACACAAAAGGTCAAATGATTCCCGTTACTGAAGAAACAGATTAGCCTCAAGACTAGGATTTAAACAAGAAGAAGCCTAAAGCCTCTCAGTCATTTGGTTTGGTTGAACGTCCACCTGTGCATCACACCCAGGTAGTCACAGCAAATGCTATTCTGTGTCCCAGTGACAACCATAAAGATATCCTCAGCAGGCAGAAAACACAATTGGGATATATGACAGTGAGATGGGATCCTCCTCTGGAAGGAAAGAAAAGTAATGAAAATATTACCAAGATAAAAAAGCAGAATGGAGGCCTTGTAAGGGAGGGGAACACAGGATCATTTGGTAGGGCAACAGGAGAGATCAAAACTGCTATTATTTGTGAGGCATCAAGACAACTGAAAATCTGAACTGCACATCATGAATAATGTAATAACTGTGCAATAGGTTTTCATTACAATAACTAGCCCTGGTCTTTCACATGCTGTAATTGTTTGCAAAAAGACAACCTACAATTAGGGTCTTTGATGATCCTTAGGATATTATACACTGGAACTTCTACTGTAAAGTCTTTGAGCAGGGGCATGGTGTAGCACACTAGAAAAAGAGCCAGTATAATTTAATACAAGGATTGTGCAGGTTTAACTTCAGTGAGGAATTTGTTACAGGTCTACAGAATATTCCCAAAACTTGATATATGCATGCAAAATGACACCATTAAAACAACAGGCACATAATTTCCTAAAAAGACTGAATAGAGAAAGCAATTATTAATAGCTCAATTTTGAGCTTGGGAGAAGTTGTTACGTGTGTCCAGGGAGACTCATTCTGGGTCCGATATTATTCATTACTCTCTGTAATGGCTTGGAGAATTGTGTGGAGAGTATGTTAATCAAGTTGGAAGACAATAAAAATTTACACAGGATTGGTCACACTTTGAAAGAGAGGATTAAAATTAATTATGAGTTTGATTAAATAAGCAGGCAAAAAAAGTCATCAATGACAGAGTCACTCAAAAGAAGTCAAATTTGTTCATGGATGTGAAGTAACATTTGGCAAGGATAGTTGAGCTAGGTGTGCTAAATTAGTATCACTAGCCAAGAAATTATATGAGGGAAAAAACTTTGATCTGAATTAGCGTCACTGTTAGTATCAATATCCAAGAAAGGATGTGAGGGAAAAAACTTTGATCTGCATCACATTGTCCCAAACTGTTTTCAGATCAAGAATTTAAAATTTAAAAAAAATCACATACATGTATGTATATTCCCTCTTTTAGCATGCATGTCAGGCATGTCCTAAGCTTGTCACACTTCACTATTTTAAACACATTGTTCCTGAATCTTTTAATTACTCCAGACAAAGGACACATTCAAGGTAACATCCAAATTAGAGTCCTAGTTTTCCTACTGGTTTAGCATTTTGGTGCTATGCCAATTTTGTTTAGGTAAGAACTCACTGGTTACGTGCTTCAGATTCCTCACGCAGAGGCTGTGTCCATGCCTATAGACCAGACCTCATCCAAGCTGGTTGGGAAGACTTTGCTAGCATTATAAACAAGTAATTATTTGATTCACAAAGCTGTAGAAGTGCAGCAACGCAAAAGACAGGTGTAATGTCAGCTAATATTAAAGAACAGTACAGATAAATGATGCATTTTATCTGCTTGGGCACTAGTGAAGTGAAGGATGAACTATGGGATGTAATTTGGCACAATTTACTGAGAAACTTGTCAAAACATGGAATGAGAAGGCCACACACAGGTAGGTGAAGTAGAATGTCAAGGCTAAAAGTAAAACCTATACAACTGAAAAAGTTCAGTGTTCCTTCAGCCACCCACCCATTTCTGTATGGATATGAAGACAGCACACCAGAATGCTGAAATCCAAGGCAGTCGTGGGGACATGAGCTAATTATGTTTTCACAGTTCAACGCTCACATTGTATGAAGGCTGCAGAGCTAGGCCTTCCCTACCAAAGAGCAAGCTCCCTGCTGTTTGGAGTGTTGGATGCTTCAAGAGGGAGGTAGAAGTGGTTTCAAGACATCTTTTCTCCCTTTCCATAGTCCTTCGTCTTGGTTGTTCATCCAGAACTACAAAATACAGTCTGAAAGCCACTCTGCTGCAACTGACCTTCTGTCCAGCAGTGCTGGAGAGAAATTGGCACTTTCTAGCTATATGTCTGCCCGCATTTGCTAAAATGTCTTTAGGGTTTTCAGAGACACAAGATATCCTGAAAAATTAAAGGGGAATGGAACCTATTTTCAATATCACCTTCCCTTTTCATGCAATGAAAACCAGGAAGAGATCCTAGAGGCAAGACAGACGTGTTATATATCCTGTTGGAAACAATTTGTATAAAGGGGGATTTTTTTCCCATTTCTAAGGCATCTGAGGAAATACAGAGGCAAATCTTCCCTTCCTGTTACCCAACATTTGGTGCTCAAGGCTGTACACAACAGAGTGCTGCCCAGATCAGATACTTCGAAACTTCTGCTGAGTTGCCTCTGATGTTAATTTCTGTCCACTTGGCTCCCTGTTCTCTGTCCTTCCCCAATTACAAACATCCCTGCAGGAGAAATACTTCTCTCTCAGGGTTAATATTCATCACCGAAAGTTTTTACATTAGTCAGAAAGCTTGCTTTAGACATGAAGAGACTAATTGTATGTGAAAAAGCCTCTTAGAGTCAATTAGAATAATGAAATTGAAGCAATACTTTATCTATTTCCTAATTACACTGATACTTACCAGACTGGTTCAAACTGGGACAAAGACCCCAAGCAGTGTATGGAATCACTTTTAGGATGCAGTGAGAAACAAACTTCTCATTTGACTGGATTTTTAATGCAGTAAAGCATCTGCGGACATGAACTAATTGAGATTTCATAAAAGCTTACCACCAGTGGATGGGTACAGGGCATACTTAAGATTCTCATCTGACCTTAGAATATAAATCTGATTCACATTTATCAGAAAGAGATCTGTGAGCAGTCCTCTACCATGCAGAATACCCTGCCACTGTAAGAGACAATGTAGGCAGTCTCATTAACCCAGAGAGGCTCCTTGGTACTCACTGAGTTATGTCTTGGCAATTAAGCTCAATTAGGATATTCTAACATTGCACTATTGACAGCACCTGGAAAGCTGATAGAAAACACTGCACACACCATGGTTTTGCTTACCCATGCTGTAGATTCTGGGCCAGGATTAGCAATCTGACAGGAATCACTCTTTGGCAAACCCATGTCCAATCTGTTCAATAATTCATTGGTTTTGCTATGAAGAAATTCAATCCAAATAGAATTGTTAGTGCTTCCATAAAAATAAACACAGCTTTTTATTCCACCCTTGGAATCTAGCCTAGAAATTTTATCATGTGTCTGTTGAAAAACATCACAGGTAGAAAAAAAAAGGTTATGGAAACAGAAAAATGGGACAGAGGATACAGAACCAATACTGTAGATAAGACATTTGCTGGGATGGTTTTTTAAGCAAACAGTTATGGTCATTTGCATATTTGGGGTGTAGAGTGGCTATGCTTTCCTCATTGTAAAGCTCCTATAATACAGACTCACATACCACTGGACTTCATGAGGATGCAACAGCTTCACTGAATTGTTGCAAATCCTTTGACGAGATCTATAAATCTCAGGTAAGTACTTTAAAAGATTATTTTCAGGAATTTTCCTTCATAGTTAATACAATGCAGCCTTACAACAGATTACTTTATCAAGCAGAAAGGCTTTCAAGCATTTTTTACCATTGAAAAAATTGCTTGTCTTTAGTTAATGCACAACATTTTCATTTCTTATTCTGGCAAGAGCAATTTTCTTTTTCCAATTGCATCCCTAATAAACCCAGAATTTCAAAGTAGCGTCACTTTGCTCACAGTTTCAACCAAGTACAATTAAACTAGGTCACAAACCAAAACTGAGAATGGGAGTTTGTGTGCTGTGATGAGGAATCAGTTTCTTAAGCTGCAGTCCTAGGCACATATACTGAAGTCTTTTCTCACTCAAACGAACAGAGTTAAAGGAAAGAGGCAATTTTATTTCTGTGTACAGCTTTGGAAAACATGAAAGCACTGAAGTGAGAGCAGAAAGAGTGCTTCAAGAGATATTGAACACAAAGATTTACTCTTCTAACAGGGCAACCAGCTAGCTCTGTGTGGGAGAAGATGCCATTACCAAAGACTTAAGCTTGGAGAAAAAGCCTTGGCTGCTGGAGAGTGATTATGATTAATAGCTGAACAGACTACCAAGTGTGTTTTTATATTTCACTCCATGATCTAAAACTATGAGTAAATGCTTTACTGGTAAAATGTCCTGCTGGTCAGCGAGGAGTGGTATATTGCAGAGAAGTTGGGAAAAAGAACAAGAGCCCCCAAGTTCTTCTCTGCTGCTCTACACAATACAAAACCATGTTACCACTTGAGGTACACAGCACTTGCTCAGCTTCTATCAAGTCAGGCTTTTAAAGTCTCACCATTCCCAGTTCACTCCCTTTCTTCCATTACCTCGGCAGTTAACAGACCTCAGCCAATGCACAATAAAGAAGGAAACAAATGAAACACTGTTTTCCCTGATCTGCAAAGTACTTGTATATAAAGGCTGAACAAATTAATAGTCTTCTTATACAAGTGTTAAGCACTCAATTTTTTTCCATGAGAGATGAGTTATTAAGTGGTAAAGTTGCACAGAATAATTTTGGGAACTCAGAGATTTAAATCGCAGATTTTGTGCTTCTCTACCTGTGCTAAAACCCATCAAATAACAACTTATTTCTACACCAGAAAGACTAAGAACTCCTACAGAAAATCTGGAGTATATTTGAGAAGGTTGAAGCTCTGCGAAAAAGTATGTGGCAACTTGGGGCTATACCTAGATGCCCTAATTCCTTATGGATGGCAAAAGAATGACATGGAGTAGGTGGAAATTCTCATTATTTGCAGAAAAATGTGGTAAAGGCCATTGAATTTCCCAGATCAGCACACTGATAGGTGAAAAACTTACTCAGTTTTAGTATCAGAAAAGATGATTACAAGAGTGGAAGCAAATAAAGTTCCTCAGCAAGACTGTGCACTGCCTTTGAATAGAGAAACACCCGAGTTCACCAAATTAAGTAATACATTAGTGAAGTGTTCCTGTCACAAGAAAGGGACTCAGGTTTCTGAGTTTTCTGACGAAAGACAAGTCAGATCTTATGTATGTTAATCTGTTGTGTGTCATCTCTATGGTAACCCAGCAGTGCACCTAGGGTTGCCAGACTGAATGTCTGAATGGTATTTTTCATAGTACTAAACCTGCAGTCATAACAATGCAGAGCATAGCTTAAACCAGGCTACATGGAAAGGGAGAATGCAGAGAGATGACAGTTCAATTAATGTTCTGGAAAGGAAAGTAGTATCTCCAGAAGGAAATTAGCATATCAATACACAGTCAGACAGTTGGAACAACATCTCATTCACTTGCTAAAACTTCAAGGGCTAATCAAAAATGCTAATAAAATGTGCTCCTCTAAACTAAATAACATTAAGGAAAGAAGAGCATGAGATGAAGAAATTTATTTGAATACAGAAGAATTCTGATACTCTTCAAATACAGCTAGGCAAAAGGAGACAAAAGATTTAGACAAACCAAGAAGAAGGCACCCACCTAACAGGCTGCTAACCTGAGTTCTGACTACCCCTAAGGATCAGTCTGAAGAGAAGAGAGCCATTGATGCTCTGGTTAAAGTGGAGTGATCTTATGAGGTTATTTTGTCTTGGTAGCCCTGTTTCGCATTATACCATTAGGAAAAACCTTTTGCTCTGCTAACTAAAACAGCCTTCTCCCAAACTAGTATGTTTAATAGCACCAAGCACTACTCTTAGCATGAGAACTCAGCCACCTATAGTGTGCTAACTATTCCTGGAATAGTTATGACCTGTCCCAAACAGCACTTTCCCAAATAACTCCTGGCTTCCGTCCAGGAATGAATATCAGCTACAACTCCCAACAGGCATTTTAGATGGGAATTCCCATTTTGGGAGGTAAAAAAGTTTTCTAGCAATGGGAGCAGGCACTCTTAGTCCTGTTGTCCTCAGCAGTGACAGTGATTGTCAGTGTTTAATTTATCAGTATAGATGGAGAGGTGGGAGAGTGAAGCACAATACTGGATTTGGGGTCTGAATAACTCTTAAGAGCTTGTCATGAGAAAATATTAGCTCTGCTGCCAGGATCATTGAGTAATGTGCTAGGAGGGGTGGTGCATGACAGTGGAAATCAGTCCATGTTGCAGATGCTCTCTGTGGGTCCTCGGATATATGGCTTTACATTCCACAAGTACTCTTCAGGCAGAGTCCTTTTTTAAAAGCTGCTATGCAAAACCATTTATTTGAAGCTCAACATGTAAAGTGCAGAAACATGAATTTGCTAGTTGTTCCACTAAGAATGGTGTAATTCAGGTACCCTGCACTCATAAGCTACTTGTAAACCCACAAGCATTTCTTACTGTTTGGGGTTAAATGCTGCCCACATTCCCACTGGGGTGAGACAAGGGGGTGGTTGTAAAAGCCAGAGTGAGCCTAGGTTCCTCTGGCCTGTGTAGGAGTTCACATGCTCCAACAGGATCACCAGCCCTGACAGCTGAGGAGCAGGAAGCTCCCCAGTTGACTCCAGAATGCAACTGCTAAAGATCTGACGACCCACAACTGTGTCATTGCAAGATCCAAGCTCTAAAACCCTCCGCAGAGTAAGGTCTTCAATATTGTGTGTTATTTGGTTTTAACTACTGTCACATCTACAAGGAAAACAAAAGTCCTTAAAAGGATTCATCCTTAGGGAGATGAAGGAGGATATGGACTCAGGACCCAGCATCTTCCTCCATCCAGGAGTTGCACAGCACCACTTTCTAAGCTTTTCATTTGAGACTGTATTCCTTTCAGAACAAGACATAGAGAAAATAATTTTTCTGCCTACACATTAAGTTCTTGGCTTTAAGTCTGTTTTACAGACTTAACATTAAAAATGCATTAATTAAAAAGGCCTCTTGTAATCTTCATTAGTTCTTCCCAATGGAATCAGTGGCAGTTAATTCTTTTGCTTTAATTGATGGATATTGAAATGCCAGTATACTGAAAAATATACTGGCTTTTATGCCAGTAGATTTGGAAAAAAAAAAAAAGGCAGCACAATACTTTTGCATATATCATAAATCTATTTATTTCTCTTGACAATTTGTAAAATTTAATGGCCAATTCTTACTACTACTGAAAACAAGGCAGCTCCTGAACTGCTTGTTTTTTCAAGCTGCAGGATCTCCACCATTAAAATTCTGCTTTAATGAACATCCACAAGTATGCTAAGAGTCATTCAAAAATAGTAATAAAAAAATCAAAATAAAGAACCCCAAGGCAGGTAAATCATTATAGTCATTGTAAAGAGGAGACAACTTGAATAATCACTAAGACCACAGAAGAAGCATTTAGTGCTGAATGACATGGACACATCAGCTTCCAAATCAATTGCCTGTAAGCAATGCTAAAGTGACATTTCACCATTTTCTTCCAATTCAGCTGAAAAACTAAGAACCATGCATAATGCATATATAATGTTAGTTTCATACATCTACCCAGAAGTTTCACGATAATTTTTAAAAATAGCAGGACTCGCCCTCCCAAAAAAGAAAAACAATCCAACAACACAAAACCCAACCCCAAATTTCATTCAAGATATCTTTTTGCAGCACCAGCAAGCATATCTACAACTTCTTCCCACTTCAACATATTCAATTGGCTAAACATAACAACTTCCTCAACTTTTGTAGAAATTAAGTTCAGTTGCATGACACTACCAAAGCCTACCCAGAAGAAATGCTGCCCTTCATTTCAGTAAGGTCCATGGTGGGAGTGTTCTCACGGATTCCCTTGTTCCTTCCTCAGTGAGGGCCCTGCCTTGTGCATTGCCATGTGCATCTTGGTCAGGCATTTGCTGTGACCCACAAGATGGGCTGGCTGCTGCTGGAGCCACCGCTCCTCCCCTGACACATGGCCTAACAAATCCAAATGTTAAAATAGAAGAAGGTTTCCCAACACTTTCTTTGTTGGAAGATGGAGAAAGAGACTCCAATGGGAGGTATAGTTGGAACTTTCACTACTGAAAATAATTTATTAAAGTGGGAATGAAGCTGGGGGCCTGATAACACCACTTGTGAAAATAATCCCACCAAAGGCTCACGGCTTTTGCTAGTACACAGTTACACATGCTTCCTCTCACATCCCCTCCTCTTTGCAGAGATTTACCACAGCCAGAAGTTTACACAGTTTAAATAAATTTAGAAGGCTACAAGCAACTGCCCTGTTTCTCACAGCTGGACCATGACAAGGGGCAAGGTAGTAAAAACATCTCTGTCTGTCAGCAACAAACATACCTTCAATATACCTCCATTCTTACCCTGGCCTGGAGGACAGAGTCCACTTTTTGGGTAAGAATAATAAACAAACATCAGCCATGTGCAAAATTGCCGTAATGAACTAATGTCCATTTCTGGAGTGCGTGTAGGTGGGGGAATCATCTTTTGTTGGAAGCTATATGGTAAAAAATTACATTAAATTACTAACATATCAAATTCATAAATAATGTTGATGGCTCTTCTGCAATGCCCTTTACTATGAAGAAAGGCCATCCTCTGGATATTTAGTGCACCTGCTTTCCAAAAGAAATCCTCCCAGTAGCCACATACCAAGCTTAATACGGTATTCACAGAGTTCACAGGCAGTAATGCAAGATCACAGGACAAACCTAATGATGGTTATCAAACAGTGCTATCTTTGGCTAGTAGGATTTCTTGTCTGCTATTCCTTGAGCATCTGTTCCTGAATTTGGGGATAAGAACAAAAAATGAGGCACTAGTTCATCTTAGGTATAAGGCTTCAAGAAATTATAAAAATAGGTTGCTAAAAAAAAAAAAAAAAACCAAATTTGTGAGCAGAATTATTTTCATCATTTCCTACCCACACCCAAAACTAATCTATCCTGTCAACCCACCTGCTTTTTTTGTTTCCCTGACTGGATGAAATAACACAGCTAGGCTATTCGTTCCTCCCACCAAGTCATCCAGTATTCCTGGATGTTATTTCAGATGTAAGTTTCATTTATGATCTGAAGTAATAAGCATAAATCCAGTTTTAAGAAAAATGCAGTTTTGTATAAGTCTATTGCATTCCATTCTGTGTGCTCCATCTGCATGTGCAATCTGCTTCTATATTTTCAGCCAGCTTGCATGGGCAGATTAATGCGCACAATTAGAAAGCAACCTCACAGGCGTTCAATAAACTGCCTTCATTATTACACTCAAGAGAGTCCCTTTGGATGTCTATAAAAGCCTAGTTTTCTGCCTGTTAGCTAAATAATTGACAACGCTTAAAATAATCAGGAGCAAACGAACAAAATGAAGACAATTGTGGTGAAAAGAAGCAAACAAAGGATTCTCAAGGCTGCAAATGCTTTTTGTGCGAGCCCTCTTTCATTTTCTTCAGGAACCTGTATTAAAAGTCTGGTCAGGTTTACATTTGCACTTCTGTGGGGAAAATTTGTTGCCAGCCTGCTGTTTGAACCACACATCATAGGGGACTGAAAACTGGCAAGGACACTAGCATTTATCCTGTAAAAATTGATAAATAAATAAAAATTCTGTTTTGATTCAGGTTTTATTCTCCTGCATTTTATGACTTTTGAGAAAACTGCCTTGGCAGGCAAGTGTATATCAGCTGGGTTTGGTGAACCTCCTGCATTGTGTTTGGAATATGCACTCAGAGACACTCTGGCAAATTCTGTTTCCAGCTCCAAATTCTGAGCAGAATATATTGAGTGCGCACATGTACCCGAGTGCAGCAGTGCCAGGAATTTTTACAGGAATACAACCTTCACAAAAACAGAGGCATGAATATGTAGCAAAGGGAAGGATGAAGTGACACAACAGCCATCACGTACTATTAGAAAGTAGCCCTATTTTTAAGTCTGCTTTTTCCATTACATAAATAGGTAGATGGCTATTAGAAAAACAGTGGACCACATCCAACACAACGATTTCTGGAAAGTCAAATCCAAACTTAATAAAATCATCTAACTAGAGATCTGGGCTAAAACCGTATGGTAAGACACCCTACAGTTCAGACACAGATTCACACAGCCTGCACAGCAAGCCACTGAAAACAGCCAGTCATGACATATCCATCCTCATTACTGTTTAAATGACAACTGTGGTGTACTAGCTAAATAGGGATGTCCTGAAAAGTCCTGTTCTTTGTTTCCTTTTGGAAAGATGGGCACTCAGTTCTTCCCTCGCATGGATTAGCAATTGCAAAGTACGGACTACACAAGCCTCCATTACCTTTTAATGCACTCTGACAGAAACACAACCAGGCCAATTATGCAAAATGCATCCAGGATACCATGACTCAGAAGGAAGGACTTCATTTCATGTGTAAGTAGTTTTTGGTAAAAAGTCAACACATACTCCCCATTTTCTAAATGTGACATCTGCAGGGACAGAACGACAGCAACTTTTGTCACCAACAAATCCCTCATGTGCTTCTCCCATGTTACCACAAACGATAGCAAATCCTGCTAAGCAGCAACTTCTCCACCCACTCTCTGCTCCTGTGTGCTCTTAAGGCTTTTAATACGCAGCTACTTCAGGAGACACCTTGTGAGCATTTTCTGTTTTAGTCACTGAACAAAGCCTGAATCCACTGGGGTCAGAGGAGGGGCTGATCCCAAAACTGTGAGGTTTGCAGACTTTTTCGTTGCACTCTGCATGCTTGTCTAGACTACATTCTCACAAGACACAAACACATATTCAAACAACTGTGGTAACAGATATAGCTGACTTTCAAGGACCTGTTGTACACAAAGAAGCTAACAAGGCTTTCAAGAGATAGGAAATAACTATATTCTGTAGACAGCACAAAAGGTTACAGACAATCTGTCTTCTTAGCATTCCATGTTAGACCCTTTGACAGAGGATTTGAGTGAGAAGCTCTTGTTTTTAACAGTGACAGGAATTTAATCTGAAAAACAAAATTCTGGGCAGCATCATACTTTATTGTCAGAGCATGTTAATGACATGAGAATCTTAAGTGCTTTTCCTTATCAAATAGAAGCGGCACTTGATGCAGGAGAGGTACAGATTGGGCTGTACCCCTTGGAGGCTGATACAGCTGGAGTTGGTGATCAATTTTAAAAGGTTTCCCAGTTAATGAGACTGCTGGTAGGCATTGATCTCCTCAGGAAAATTGTGATGTTGCAGCTACAGATCTTACAGAGGACAGTCTAACAAGGGAGCTTATCTTTTGAAATGGCTCTATAGGCCATGACTTTGCAGAGGTCACTGCTTTATATGCAGCTCATGACCTTCCTTCCCCCTGGTTCCCAGCAAGCAGAGGAGATCAAAATACTCCAGCAGAGACAATGAGGAAAGGGGCACAACCTCATATTTGTTCTCTTTGCCTGTAGACGAAGGGTCTTAGAGAAGGGAGGTAATGAGTCACTCATTTTTGCATGGTAGGCAGAAGCACATCTTTAAATACCAAGCACTTGTATGTGAACATGCTGCTAATAACCAGCAGTACTTCAATGGAGTAACTTCACGAAATCTGAAATGTCACTCAGGAGCTTTTTGTTACTCTTGGATGCCATGCTCCTTAATGCCAGCATCTCCTCGCAATGCATCCTCAACAACACCCAGTGGTACACCCTCCTCTTCCTGTGCCCACCAGAGAATTCCACCAGAGCAGGGAAGGCACTAGTGTCACCGTGTCTGTTGAGGAATACATTCTGCACAGGTAGCTCAGTGTCCAGCTGCAGGCTGAGCTCTGAGGGGCTGCAGCTTGAGCCCCAGGCAAAGGACCATGAACTGCAGACCTGTTGCATAACAAAGGGCCTGGGGACCTGTGACCTGGCCAGGGACACTGGGAGACACAGCAGGAGCCAACAACCCCCAGACTTCCCTCTGCTTAGACTGTGAGGGGATAAAAGCCCAGGGGTTCCTCTGTTCAGGGACTCCTTGGAAGCACCAGCTCAAGCTGCTATTTTGTTATTTAGTTATTGCATCATGATTAAATTATTTTAAGTATCTGGATGTCTGAGACTCTTCAATGGGAAACCTGGGGTTGAACTGGTAGGGAAAGCTGGTTTGAACCTGGTGTGACTGTGTGAGCATGGGGGGTGTGGGTGTGAAGGGGCCTCAGTCCCAGCTCAGGTGGTGCGAGAGTAACTGAGAGGGCTTCCTGGATGGTCGGACAGGCAGCATGCAAGGGCTTTGCTTAACCAAAATTGCATTCACTGGAGGGAGGTTTCCAGCTCACTTTCTCCAGGTGTAGTATCTACAGGGCCCTCCTGGTGTATGTTCAATACATAGTACATGCAAATAATGTTCTGATAGTTAAACATAAACTCAAGCAATGGAGCTTGAGACACTCCAATGATCAGTCCATCTTCACTTTCAGTTGCATCAGAGATGACACCAGCTGAACGCTCACAAGGCTTTCCTTAACCCGTGGACAGAATGGCTGCCAGCCCATGCCCAGGCAGCCAGAGCTCCTGCACCACCTGGGGACTACCTGGCTGCCCACAGAGAATCAGTGGTGTTGGAAAAGACCTCTACGCTCATCAAGTCCAACCATTAAACTGGCACTGCCAAGTGCAGCACTACACCATTTCCATAAGCATCATGTCTACATGTTTTTCAAGACCACCTGGGATGGTGACTCAACCACTTCCCTGGGCTGCCTGTATTGATGCTTGGCCACCTTTTGGTGAAGGAATTTTTCACTTGTGGCCATTTCCTCTTTTCCTATGTTTCAGAGGGTTTGGGCCTGCTTTTGACAAAACCAAACTACCTTTTGAGCACTGAACAGAAGAATTCATTTCATCCTAAGCAAAAAAATGGTACAGACAGGGAAGGTGATGGAAAGGAAGAGATATGTGTCTGTTCATAACTGAATATGCCTTAAGATAAAAAACCAGATTGAACGGGAAGACAAGAACCCTGACAATCCCCTGAGGAAAAGCAAGGCCCATAACTGAGGACCTTGCACTGCAAAGATCTGATGTGTCTCTTGTTGATTTGGGCTCAAAGAGAATCAAAGTGTCTAGTCTGTCAGAAACAGGCAGAGATCTAAAGCTGCGCAGTCTTCAGAATTCCTGAGGAATCAAGGAGTACGTGTGTGTGTGTGTAGACATCCACACCAGGATAAACAACCAGCCAAACACCAATATCTAGAGACAAATACTGGCAACATATTAAGGGAAAGAGCTGTGCCGAAAGCCAAACGGGAAGAAACAAAAGGAAAAATACAAGAAAAGCTGAAATCAGTGAGAAAGCACTAAAATGTCCGTACATTAGAGAACAGAGTCTGGGCACATGATGAAGGAACTGGAGCCACTAGCATGGGACAAAAGGGACTCTAAAAGGTCACAGAGGAGGAAAAAGCAATCAATCAGGCTAAGAATACAGGTGAGTAATTTCAGAAGCCGAAGATAAAAAAGGTAAAGGTGACTAAACAGCATTGTGTGTTAATTATGTGATAGAATCAGTTTGGATCAGTTAAAACAAAATAAATAGGGTAGAGTAAATGGGCGAGGCAGGAACTTCACTGCCAATGGAATTAATTATACCAGGACTTGGGCCGTATCTAAATCTGACATTAAGGATGTATTCTTGGGAAATAGGTCTTTACAACAGATCTCCACATTTAAGTAGGACTATGCTAAATAGAGGAAGTCCTCATTATTTACATGTGGGTTAGACTTCTTTACTAACCAACAAAATAAATGGGTGGAGGTGTAATTTAGATTCTGTTTTGATAATTAGTTGTGGATTGAATGATTACATATTGATTCAGTTAGAGAACAAAAGCACAAAGTCATTTTGTAGTTCACAACTTTCATTTCAAAGTGTATGTTTTAGGAACCTAAGAGAGGTCTACAGAACAAAATTTCTTACAGAATGAGGTGTGGAGGAGGCTTGGTATTTCACAGAATCATAAAATCATCCATGAAATCTGGATGTCATTTTGTCCTACCCTCTGCTCGAACAGGGTGATCTTGAGACAGCTGCCCAGAACTTCTGAATACCTCCAAGGATGGAGAATCCACAACCTGCCTGGGTAACCTGTACTCATGTTCAGCCACTCTCAGAGTAAAAAAAGTGTTTCTTGATGTTCAGTAGGAACCTCCTGTGGTTCAGCTTCTGCCCATCGTCCTGAAGTTGAAAGTTTTGAGTAAAAAATTGAAAAAAATAGCAACAGAAGCCAAATCCTTCCTGAGCCCCAAACCAGGGAAAAAAAATGCAAACAAATATATAATATTAAATAATAATTACAGACCCAAAACAAACAAAACAGAAGGACAAGCAGATACAGAATTTTAGGTAATGTGTTTCAAATTTTACTTACTACTTTTCATCTTCAAGAAACATTTCTCTTCTTTGCATTTCTTCTTGTCTTTTTTTAACTTCAAGTCTCTCTGCCTACAGCATTAAAAACAGGAGAATATACTTGAGGTTTCCAATAAACCAGAAACAAACATCAATTATTTCAATTCCAATATTTCAATATTTTGGTTTTTAAAAGATCTATAGCAGCTGGGTACAGAATTGACCCAATCTCAAATTTAAAGGTATTCACTCATGAACAAGCATCTCCCAGTCAAGAGACCTGTTTAAAATAGAAAATGGCATGGTGGTCCTAGTACCCATCTACCCAAAAGGCCTTGTGAGCCTTCACAGCTGTCAGGTCACAGGCCTGCTGGGGGAAATCTCGGGGTGCAACTGATGCAACCTTGGTCCTTGCAAGAAGGTAGCAGACCCAAACCACTGCACCAAAACACGTGACAGTCCTGCGGCACTGACAGTGCAGTGATGTGAGGTCATGGAGCTCACAGACCTGACCTGCAGGAGCATTAGGTACTGGCCAGTTGAATACATGCTAAGGCGGATGAAAAGTGGGAGACATTTGTACTTAACCAGCATTTTTCTGCCTCAGATACCAAATCTGGTGCAAGAGTCAACAAAATCCTTGTCACAAAACTCCTCTGTAAATCTGGATCCCACACAAATGATTAAGTCCCTTAATATAAAATTGCACATAATTTCCAATGGAAGTATCATCGAAGCTGCCCAAACCCCGAATTCACGTAGAATAAAACATTAAAATAAAGCAAAAACTAGACAACTTGCTGCAACAACAATATGCAGTTCAAGCTAAATTCCAGTGAAAAGGAGGCCAGCCAAATTTTTGTTTTGGCTCACAGGTTGCAGTTAGGTCCAGTGGGAAAAGTGGTTAAAAAGCAGTTCAGTGTATGAAAAGCACAAATTAGAAGTGCCAACCTGAGATTTCAGGCTGCTATATTTTGAGCTCCCACACTGCTGTTGATGGGGGGATGCTCCAGTAAGAGCTCTCAGGCAATGATCACAACAACTTGCATGTGGAGCAAAACACAGCCTCGGACTGTCACTCTGCTCATTGCCCACCCTCAAAATGAAAAAAGGTAATTGCTCGGTAACCCAGCAACCAGACATTGCTCTGAACAAAGTGCCCTGGAAATTTCAGACAATACCTTGCAGAGATAAGATGGGAAGTGTAGGTGAAAATGGCCCCTTTGGCCAGAGCCCCAAATCAGGGAGAGAACACTGTGCCTGAGCAGAGGTACTGTGTAAGGACTGGGAGAACAAAGAGGGGGAAGCATGTAAGGGGGAAAGAGGTGTTAAGAACAGGGCTGAAACCCCCAGCTCCATAATCTTCTGCCTGTCCTGCAATCAAAAACATTTCAGAAAAAATACAATTGTAGTGGCAGTTACTCAATTACTTTGCCTTTAGCAATTTCAGGATGCGTATTTTTTAATTGGATAAAGAATGACTGTCTGAAAGAGATTTGCAAAACAAGTGCAAATTCCTTCTTTGCATGCATTGGATTAAGAAAAAAAAAATCCTTTCAGATGTCTGCAGATAGGAAAAGAGCCACTATGCTGTGTGATGATATAAACTGCTGGAAGGCAAAAGACTTAGAAGCTGTTATTTGGAAAAAGGCAGTGGGAAATAAACAAAAGGAGGAAGGCAAATCTCTGAATAAGATGTCCGGTTGTTCACTCATTTGACATGCAGAGACAGTGATAGAACATATTACATACTGATGCAATTCAAAAATTTAACCAAACTATAGTAAGGACCATCCCTACACAGTATGGGTGAATTTAGAGGGTTCAGGGAATATATTGTTTGCTCCTAACGTAGAAACAGATGATGTTTTAGGCAAAAAAACTCCCACTCATTTGTGCAGCTTCACAATTTACAGGGAAGGAAAGGAAAGAGGTGGAAAAGAAATCTTATGGCTTCTGTTATTGTCAAAGGTGATGGTGATACCCTGAAGACACCAGCCATAGCTCCCAGGCTTTTCCCCAATGCTGCCCAATACTGCAAGCTGATGCCTTCACCTCTGAAAAAGCATTGGATGTGGAATCCACCATCACATTGCAAGGCTCTTGAAAGTTAAAAAAAAAAAAATTCAAAAAGTTCCAAAAAAATCCAAAGCTCGCAGAATTGTTGTCTAGCTCCTAGCTAGTGGCATCTAGAGAACAGTGATATTAACTTTGATAAATACAAATCCTCAGTAGCAACCCTGCCTCCCACTAGCTGAAAAAATAAGGGAACATCCCACAGCTATTCTACCATCAGAATGGTACCTGAAGAAAACTCCAGCATCTTGAAATTACTCACTTGTGGCTGGTATGACTAATTTTTACTCTGAAAGTTTACCCTAGGACACCTGCTTAGGATGCATACAAGTAAAAGGCGACAGGACGGGGACATTCTCTAACTAATGACAGTCTATCAATAGACATTGCCAAAGCACTCCACATTTGGCACCATGTTCAAAAGCCAAGAGTGGAACAGCTGTGATATTGAAGGTAAACACATTGAAAAATGTTAGCAGAAGGTCTGCAGAGTGCCCGGTTTTAACAAATTCCTGAAAAAAAAGACATTCATGCTGATTAACGCAATCAAATTAAAGAGCACATGATTTGATAAAGAATAAAACAAAATTACAGCTTTTCCTAAATAAGACAGTTTCTGAAGATGGCAGGACTGTTTACTATATAATGTAAGAGAAAAAAAACTTGCATGCAGTAGAATTACTCAAAGCCTTTTCACTTCAAATTGTTTGAATCTTCTAATATTCAGTCAAGACCTAAACTATACAAGGCAAGGCTAAAGGCAGGGTAACAGCAATAGGAATTCAGTGACAGGAAACAGAAATATCCAGTGCACTGAAGTAATCCAATTTTACGTACAACATAAATGAGAAAAGTTAAAAAAAGAAGTAGCCAAGTATCAGCTGCTGGCTTATTTTTTGGGGAACTTTGACAGTCCTTTCACCCAACAGACACAAAGGAAATTATGGTCCAGTCTGATCAAACACTGTGATGTGAAGGGCTGCACAAAAGATACCAACTGCAGACATCTACTGCTAATGAGAAAATAATAAAAAAACTACTTCCCATGTACTTCCACACTTTCTGCATATTAGACACACATCTCAGCATCAGGGAAAAATACAGAAATAGGGAATTCCCTACTCCTGTTACAAAGTCTTTTCCAAATTATTTCAGTGTGCACCCAGAGATCATTATCTTCGAATACCCAGACTCATGCAGCCCATGGTTATGCCATGAACAAACCACAACAGTCCCAGGACAAGCTGCCTGTCATGAAGTGCATGGGAGACCTGAGTATTTGTTCAGACAAGGTGGTCCTGTGGAGCACAGAATGAAGAATCTTTCCTTTCTCTGGGAGTTGGAGAGAGACAAGGTAGATGCCAAGAGCACTGGTATTCCAGCACCTAATAACCCCATGGTTAATTAAAGAATGACAGAGACAGGCAGGTGGACTGGTACAGATGGTAAGGCAGACCTTCCATATTTGGGTACTGCTTTGGCAGACACGCAGTTTTCTCTTCTTCACAAAGATAATGGGAAAGTGGATGCTGCTTTTCTCTGCAAAACCAGCATTAAAACAGTAACATAAACAGATCCTAAGTTCACAAGCAACACTGGCTCACAGTACATCATCCTTACAATGAAGGAAGAACTGAGCTGAGTACCAGCACCCGTTCTAGTCATTGCACATTAGTCTGTAGGGCTTCACCATTCATGTTTGTTGGCAAAGAAGCTTTCCAGCTGTGAAAGTTCCAGGGCTCCTGCTGATAAAGCTGGCTAGCTATTATCTCCTCTCAGACTGTCACACAATTTGGTTTTTATTGAATGAATAATAACCTTGAGCCAAAGAAAGCCTGGCCAGCAAGGAAAGACGGCCTGTGAACTTGCAGAAAGACATGCTCCCAGCCAATGCCCTACAGGTGCAGCTGAATACAAATCTATCACTTCAAACAAAAAGCTCCTTTCCTTTGGTAAACAGAGCCCAACGCTGCTTGTACAGCACCAGTAGGATCCCTGTCATTCTCAGGTTTTGGGAGCCTTTCATCTTTAGTCAGGGTGAGATAGCCAAATTGACACCTTTTAGTTGGTTTCCGGCATGCTCTTCTTAAACGCAAGGCTGAATTTTTAATACCTAATCATGGTCCAAGAAGAAATCTTCATCGGCTCAATCACTATCGTGGAAGACAATCTGAATAAACAAATTCAAATTAGGAGTTCCCTTTCAAGAACCTCTGTTTTGTTTGATTGCTTTGTCGGTACATGTTTATTTAGTCAAATTAGACACTCTGTTTGGCAAAGATGTTTGCTGCAATGTTGCATCCTCCTTCAGAAAAAATGGATACTTACAGTTTTACTATCTACAACATCTATAAAGATTTTATAATCTGTGGGAGTGAAGGTAAGGAAATTAAAGAGCATGAAAACAAACCTGATACATCAATATATTTTCCAGGTGTAACTAGAAATTACAGCAGTGTTGTACCATTTTTCTTGTCCAGTGCCCATGGGCAAATAACACATATTAAATAATTAATCCACTCTCTTCCACTGCCATCATCACTGCTTGTGAAGCTATATATGAGATGGTAACAGCTAACGATATTTTCAGGTGACAATATTTATTGTTCCTGTGAGCTATCATGTATGGGCTTATGCCCAAAGTATAATGCTAACCACTGAAAGACTGGGAACAGACTAACCCTTACCTAGAGGCAGTTACAGTTATTTTTGTTTATGCATGCCCTTGTACACCAAGCAGTATCGACGACTTTTTAATTAACTCTCAACATTCAGTTTCTGCACAGAAAATCATTTTTACTGTTGTGGAGAGAAAACTTGCAAACCTGAAATCTCCCTTTCCCTCCTTGTTAATGCACACATCAGCATCGTGCTCTCTCTCCTTTCTTTTTTCATTTAAATTCCACACTGCATTCTCAAGCAAGTACTACTTGGTTGCCACCAAGGAGACACAAATGAACTTTTACAAAGGGTTGTGCAGCACAAAGGACGAGAAGATGCTTTGTGAGAATAACTAGAGAAAGCAAACAAATTCAAAATAATGAAAGAAAATTTGAAAGTGAGCTATCCTTGGTTTCAATATATGGAGAATGTTAGAAGGAAGAGTGATCTGACCTATTAGCAAGACCCTTGTGTGTGCAAGCCGCAGAAAGGTTGGAAGGGCAGTTGAATTTCAGGGTGCTCTCAGCACAATGTGGGCAGACTACATCGACCTCTTCATGATTTGGATATCTTTTCCATCATGACAGGCTGGATTTTCTAGTATTCTTCCCATGTGCACAGGCAACTATGGATTTCTGTAATGTCTTGGTGCTAACTGCTACAATCCAATCTTATAGTGGGATCTCATGCCAAAGTGAACCCTACAACCTGCACACACAATGTTTCTCCTGACCTTCTTGTTCTCCCCTTCTGCTAACTCTTCCAGGTGGATGCAACTGAAAGGCTGGAGTTTCTGATGAGCCAAAGGAAAAGACAAGCCCCCCAAAGCACCAGGTCAGGCATCCTTCAGTCATCTACAAAGAGGAGGAGGACTGTGTTTCCTAATTCCTCAATACCATGCAGGGTTACCACTTAATTTAATTAGCCAGTTCCATGTAGTTGAGCAAAATAAAGCACCAAGACATGAACTGTTTTATGGCTTCAAGTCCGCAGCAACTAGATTTACCTTTTCTCTCTGAATTGCTTTCTTTTTCAGGATTTCAGCTTCTTCAGCTGCCTTTTTTGCTTTTACATATTCTTCTCTCTTGTGCTGCATGACATAAACATAGGAAGTTATTTTACATATTTATGTATACAAGGAATACATAAGGTAACTTGACTCCTATAGTGCACATCTTTCAAACCTAAAGTGTGTTTGGGGAAACTTTCTGGAATTTTTTCCCTTAAAATGAGACACTGAATAATGCAGGCTGTGCAACAGCTACTTCAATACTGGATTTAAGAAGGCTGGGAAATCTAGGACTGATAAATGGGCATCCATGCAAGGACTCACACAGCTGATGGATAACTTACAAGCATTTATACCTCTTGCAACAGGAACAACATTTCCACATAAGCAGGGGAGAGGGGGGTACATTGATCAATTAGTCCAAGCGTAAGCAGCATGCCGGAAGATACAGCACAGCATTTAGGTGGCTTTACAACTGTACTGGTTGTTATTTGAGATATCATCTGTGATACAGATTGCTACATATTTGTGGACAGATTCCTCATTTTCTCTGGTGCAGAACATTAGTTTCTGATTTTCTGCTGCTGCCTCCAGGTTTCATGACTTTCTCCTGTCAAGCAGCTGTGAGTTCATTTTATAGTCATATGAAACACTTCATGAAAAGCATTCTTTCGAGTTCTAAAAAGAAACAAACAAATTTTTTCTTACTGACCTTTTTCTGGTATTTAGATTGCATGAGAATCATTTGCTGGTTTTGTCTTGCTTGAGCTTCTGATTCGTTTCCACCTTAAAAAAACCCAAAAATATAAATGGCATTTTGTATGAGCATTTTAACTGCAAATGCCAGTCACTTCAGAATACAGCAATATAACAGATTGGATGTATGCATATACAGGAAATTTTTCATAATTACAGTAGCTGTCTGACATTAAAGAGAATAGATAGGAGACCTTTTCGATCATTTTATTCATCCATCAAAAGCACTTGCCTATTATTTACAGAGCACCCACTGTATCATCCACTCTACCAACAAATATGTCCCTACAATATATGATCAGTTTACTGAGGAACTATTCCATTTTCAGAAAATCAGTCATGCTTTGCAGGTGAGTTTTCATTTTCTGATCCAGCTATCCCCACCTTTGCTCAGTTTGTCACACACATACAGTCAGAAATTCTATTGCTAAAAAGTTTATTTTATCAAATTTAGGATCTTGGATTCTGCCAGCTCTAATGGGATACTATAATTCTAATATTTTCTAATTAACGTCTTGGGGCTTGAGGAAGAATCCCCTTTCTGAAATGGAAGTAAAAGCCTTTTCCCACAGACCTCACATTCATATCCAGGTAGTAGAAGGTCTCCTTTTCCAAAGGCATGGACTCACTTTTGTGAACATCTAAAGCTCTGGCCATAATGTTCAGCCTTCAATAAAAAGAAACAAAAACCCCACAAACAAATAAACAAACCACACAAAGAAAGTGATACTAGCTCCTAAGGGATGAAGGGAGTGACTTTGATTCTATTACTCTGCTCTATTTTCCAAAGTATTTTCTTGCTTTAGGAAAGGAAATAATTTATTCCCTCAGTTGTTGCAGAAAATAACAGCAGCCCCCACTCCATTCTGAGGGTGGAGGCTGTGTTTTGCCAATGTATTGTATTTATGAGAAATTCCCCTCTGTGTGGCTCCTAGTTCTACAGAAGCATCTAACCCATTCCGTGCTACATAAGGTGCCTGATATTCTGGCCTGGTTCAAAAGCAGTGTGGGCAGCCAGTCAGGGGAGGGCATTCTGCCCCTCTGTTCTGCTCTGGTGAGACCCCACCTGCAGTGCCGCATCCAGCCCCGGGTCTCCCAGTATAAGAAGGACATGGACCTGCTGGATTGAGTCCACAGGAGGGCCTCAAAGATGATCAGTGGGCTGGAGCACCTCTCCTGTGAAGACAGGCTGAGAGAGCTGGGGTTGCTCACCCTGGAGAGGAGAAGGCTCCAGGGAGACCTCCTAGCAGCGTTTAGTACCTGAAAGGGACTACAAAAGAGCTGGAGAACAAATTTTTGCCAGGGCATATAGTGATAGGATAAGGAGGAATAGCTTTAAGCTGAAAGAGGAGAGATTTAGATTGAATATAATAAAGAAATTTTTCACTATGAGGTGCTGAGGCACTGGCACAAATTGCCCAGAGAAGTTGTGGATACCCCATCCCTGGAAGTGTTCAAGGCCAGGTTGGATGGGGCTGTGAGCAACCTGGTCTAGTAGAAGGTATCCCTGCCCATGGCATGGCAGTTAAAACTAAATAATATTTAAGTTTCCTTCAGAGCCAAAGAAATATAAGACAACTATACTACACCTTTCAGGAGGGATCACTCTCATCCAAAGGTAGCTCGCTCCATTTACTAATGGAAGGTAACTAATCTTTAGGTGCTTTTGTGACATTCAGTGAATGGGAGATCAATTCCCCAAGTGTGGCAACATTTCTATGGACACAAGTAAATCCCTAAGATAAGTTCTCAAGAAAGACTGGCCATACAGTATACAAGCAATAAGCTTAGAGTAGTAATAAGCATGCAGCTGGCATTGTAGAGTGTCTCTTCCCCAGGTCTAGAAAATAAAACTGCCAAACAAGTTTTGAAACCTCTTGGATGCATAATGTTTCTTTTTTTTTAGCCTTTTACTGGCAAAATTTCTTGTGTGCACTGTAGTTTATTTATTTATCCACGTACTGGTGGACATCATATCGGAACAAATAGTTTTCTGATCATTATTAGAAATTGCCTATAGCCTTTCAGCCAGGTTTAATTCATTCAAGTTGGCTTGGCTGTAACATGTCAGATGCTTCACTGAAGTCAGAGTGTGTTGTGATCATATATAATACCAGAAAAGAGGCCGTTGCATTTATCAGGCATGATTTGTTGCTCCACTCATTGCTTATGGAGGAGAGTGGAACTTGCATCCTTCATTGCTCCCATCTCTCCATGATGCCTGAAAGTTTGCCAGTCAAATCTTACAGAGTTAAAATCCAGAATGCTTACTTCCTTATGGAAAACACAAGTGTTAAAAAACTTCAACTTTAGGAAACTTCAATTTTATTTAGAGATTTTATTTAGTGATTTGGATTAGATGTGTAGTCCCTTAAAATCACTCTGAGAAAATAACACGATACTTTTTTCCCTTAATGAGTACCTACAGTGGTGAAATTAGAGATGCCACTTCAGTTCCAAATTTGTTCCTGTGGAATGATCTAATAACCTTTTCAGAGGCACTGAACAGTACCTGTGTCTCAGTCTCCAGAAGTCTAAGTGGCAGCTAGACAGTGACTAAAGACATCATATTTTCTTACTTTCCTTTTATTTCCTCTTCAGTTGCTTCTTTCCCAAAGAAAGTTTTTAAATGCAGTGGGGCCAGAAGAAGTTAAGACTCCTGACACTCAGTCACTGCAGCTTTGATAGCACATCCTCAAGTCAGGCAGCCAGCCTGCACACATTCTGCACAGACACCACACACCAATTTCTGTTTCCAGATTTCACTTTCTTCAACAAAAAGCTCTGTGGTCTTCCTGTGACAGAAGTATGTGTCCTAGGAACTACTCACAAGCAAGAAGCAGATGTTACACATGAACTCACAAAGACTGTCTGGCCACACGACTGCACGTGATGGTGGCAGTACAGGGCACTGCCACCACTGCAAATGACTGTGACTCAGCTGCAGGGCAGAATATGTGGGACCAGGATCACCTCGAGCTAAAAACCAGCTCTGGGTTGGAGTCAGTTCGAATTCCTCTGTCTCCCACATGCTGTCTATTTTTATACACTGTAAACCACTGCAAACTTATCTTGTGTAGCCTGGCAGAGAAAGAACTTAATTTGCAGGTCAAGGCAGACAATATCCTGCACTGTGCACCCCAAATTCTCCTATGACAGCCAAGGTAAGGAAGGGCAGCTCTTATTTTCTAAAACTTTTTTATACCAAGTCTGAAATATCACTGAATTCAATACTTTATAGTGGTTGCAATTCAAGATATCTCCTACACTTTCTCTCACCCATTTAGAAGACATCTTGGTTATCTTAGAAAACACATCAGTTATGTTCAGGGTGTCTTATGTTCTTGCAGCTTTTTACCCTGTTTTTCATTTACTTGTCTGTTGTTATCTTTATAAAATTGGTAATAGAGAGCTTCATGCACATTTAGGCTGCAGCTGCTGAAGCTGCAGGGATCACTTTGGCCTCTTCAAGAGCCAGCAGCCAGGAAAGCACACATAGTAACACAGAGGAGTTTTCTTATGGGTAACTGGAGGGTCTCCAATATGCTGTCCATCTGCACACTAATGACAAGTGTGTGCTCCCTCAGAGACATCAACCACAGACAGTGTAAACAGCAGGAGGGTTAATCCACCTGTTTTCCCCAAATGTTAGTACAGATTTTGTGCTCTGATCTTGACAGATTTCTTGAGTGACAATCTGTGCTGTTTTGTTTCAGAAACATCTTCCTTGACATGATCATCAGAAGCACAGAACACATACAATAGGCTCACGTCAGCCCTTATTGACACTGAATCTCTTTAATAAGCAGCATACGAGAAAAAATGAAAAATACCTCATGTCCTGGAAAATAAAATTTTGTAATTCACAATTGCTGATTTACATGTCTTACCCAGTCTTTGTGGCACCAACTTAATTGACCCTGGCCTGTGCTCTTTCTTCCATCGCTCCAGGTCATCAAGCTCTTTCTTAGCAACTGAGCAGGTATAAAAATAAATAAATATATGGAAGTTAGAGGGAATACTAAAAAGCAGCCATTATTGCTAATTGCATGTAATCCTGAAGACCATCCAGGAACAAACTTGTTCTCTAGGGATGCAGATACCACCACAAGACGTTACTCAGTTGCTGCAATGATCAGCTAACATGGCAAACATTTTCGAGACTGTAATGGTGAGCAACCCTAGGACTCCACCCCAAAAGCGAAGCCAAAAACATCTAAGAGACTGCTAATAGACTGCTTTTTAACCCGTGGGAACCTGCAGGTAAGTGCCACAGTATTTACTCCTGCAGGTAAAGCAGAAGTTACCATTAAGATGTTATTGCTGCATAGAGGGAAATCCTTGTGGTGTAATGCTCCCCAGCAGGGAAATGAAAAGTAATTTTCCCTCCCAACCACATGCTCCCTAAATAAAAACAGAAGGAATGCATGAATCAGCTTCAAATTAAGACACTTCAGCATAGGCGCCCACATGTGAGATGGGCAGCAAGCTCCCAGTGTAGTCAGTGGAAGTCAATACAGCCGGGGTGCAGCCATATGCTCCAGGATGGCTGATTTAACTTCTTTTTTACACTAGCACTTCACTTGCTCCAGGACCTCATTGCCCTCTTACTAACCATATTTCCTAATTGCTGGCTATGGCTATTGGAGGCTAACACCAGCCCCCTTCTAACAGGATAAAGCCAGTATTTGGGTAAGCTTCTAAAGAGACCCAAAAGACACACCAGCTTTTTATTTAACCTTTAAAACAACCATTTAAGTAGAGACTGCATTCAGTGAGGTCCTATTTCTGCCAGCATCCAAGACAGAAGTACTTGACATGCTTCAGACTTTTCACACTGGTGCCACAAAGTGAAAACAGATCTTTATTACAGCAGTAGCACCTTTGCTGTTAACATCACAGTCAGGTTAAAGACGATCTGTTGCTATTCATCTTTCCAGAATATTATACTTTGGTTCATGGTAAGTCCGTTTTCTTTCTTGCAGCCAGAGGAAACCCAACCTGTACCAGTCTGCTGGTGAAGCATTTCAGCTAAACTCATGATGTTTGAGAAGAAAGGATTTAATTGTACTGTTTCCTTGAGGACTCAAGACATGAGAAGTGCTGACTCACACTCCTTCACCTTTCATATCTTGCATAAATCAATGCCCAGGAGTGTAGGACTGCTGTGCTCAGTCACCTCTGTATGCAGAATTTATTTCACAACTGACTCTTGCTGTAACTTTGCCAAGAAAAGGTTTCAACATATGCCTGATCTTTCTGGTAGAGGTTCAGGGTGTTCCTGCTTAGCTACTTTCACCAGCAAGACTCAAAGCCAAGCAAAAGTGAAAACTTTCCATCTAAAATTATTTTTACCAGTTTCGGAAAAGACCCACCTACAATCCTTAAATGCATGTTCAAGAACCAACAGCGGCTGCAGTTGCTTTTGTTTCCACATGGGAGTATTTTCAAAAATATTTCTTATTTATATTTTTGTTCTTCCTCCTCCTAATGCAGAGATTGTTCAAAGTTCTCTGATATGAATTCAATCCTGTAAAAGTTGGATACAGCTAATTCCAGCATAGTCTTCTAGAAGCCACTTTGAACAGCTCCAGCACTGAAATTACCAAAACCCTTCTGAACAAGATTTATTCTGCATGAAGGGAAGTCAGATGCTGAGTCAATCTTCAGAAAAGCTACATGATGATGGAGAATGCTCATAGCACTGGCTTTACTGTCATAGCTGTACATATAAGAGCATTGTAAAAATGAGGATAAAAGTTGCAAGAGCAATAAAATGCACAAAACCCTAAAGTTATTCAAGTAGAAATAATGTATTATGATATTAGACAACTCAACTTACTTTGCTGCAACTGTTTTCTTCTGGTTTCATTTGGAGTTACCAAGACATATGGGCCAACACTAAAATGAAAGAATACACTCTTATTTTTCCTCTTTACACAAAATCAGGACTAGAAGGAGTTCCTTCATCAGCAAAGTCAGTTTTCTGCTGTTGTAGCAAACAACTTCATATAAAGACAGCAACTGGCATTTGTTGTGATTCAGCTCCTTAGGAATTTTTGGTAAGTACTCTAGAAATACTTGTTATATTTGGAATTGGCAGCAGATACCAAGGATAATATTTTCAGAAACTTTTACCATAGCCTTTGCTGTTCTTATTCAAGTCTTACTCTATACTCCTGACCTCAAATCTCATGCATTTCAAATCAAATAAATTCCTTGAATCAAAATGCTCCATGTGGAAGACCACTATCTACTGGGAAGAGCACTGGTGCTGGCAGTCCCACCCCTTACCTTGTGGGCACCAAGCACCTTGTGGACTTAAGCAGTCTGCCCAAAAGTTGTCCAGGAGTGTGCAAAGTCACACTGTTTGTGATGGACTCAGGTGACTTATTCTCAGCCTGAGCCTCAGTTTCCTTGCCAGCCTTTCATTTTCATTTTTCAAGGCACCAGGAACTCCTTGGGCATATTCATCTTGCTGTCATGCCAAAGGTGCAACTCACTGAATCAGGACAAGGGCCCTGTTTTGCCAGACTTAACTCAAAATGCAGTTGCTGTCTCAAGGAGCTATCAATCTAATGTGACAGCAAAGAGGCAAGACTGGGTTCAGAGTGTATTAAGAGACTTGAGGTGATCAAAAGAGTGATGAAAACATGTCAGTTCCACTTGGAGAAGACAAAGGGTTTTATCTCCATGGTGTATTGTGTGGGTAGGAGTTTACACGGCTCCCTCTCAGCAGAAGCTGTGCCATGGGGGTGCAGGTTTACCTGAAATGCACTGAGGAGCAGTTGGCCCCACACCTCAGAGTCTTGGCAGGGTTCTATATGCACATGTGGGCACCAATATTTCTTCTGGCTTCATTGCAGGGAAAGCACAAGGAGAAAAAGCCAGCAAAGAATAATTAGGGGTGAAGGCTGAGCCTCTTAAGGAAAGGCCACAGGGAGTGGCTAGAGGACAAGCTAGTAAGCAGAGAGAGCAGTTGGCAGTGGAAAAGTAATGAAACAATAAGGCCCAAGACTAAGGCTTGAAAGGGGAATGAAAATCATGCAAAGAGATCAAAGTGCCTAAAGCTGCCTGCTGCCGTATCACTCTAATTCAGGGTTTGGTAAGAGAGTATTTATATCCAATTACCTCTTTCTCTTTGAAGACTTATTCTAGGAGGATGTGGATTAATTTATGAGATTAAACTAGTAAAGATAGAGCCGTGAGCTTTAATGGTGCCATTTAATATGATCCTTTGCCTTTCTGCCAGCATACTCTGGTGCCCCTGAGACGGTGAGACTGTTCTGCATGTCTCCACCAAATCCCAGACCCTTAAAGGCACGAGTGAAGAGAGCAGCAACCCCCCACTGGCGTTCACCACACAACTGCAAACATTATTTAAAAGAAGCTTTGACAACACATCTCACTTATAGCATAACATTCCCCATCAGTGATTTTGTTTCAGATTTTTCTCTATTTGATTGAGTAGTAGCATTTCGAATTTATCCCAAAGTGCCTTTAACAAGCTGCTGCACAATTTATCTGTTTCAAGACTTTTTTAGTAGCTTTTGTTGTTGTTTCAGATATTAAGATCATATTTCTCTCAAGTTCATAAACAAAAATTATTAAGTACCTTTTAAACTCTCCTCCCTTCCCTTTGGCAGTGATAAAAGTGGCTGAACTCGTGGGTTGCAATGCTACATATCTTCCCCTCCCAAAAATCAATCAGTGCATCTAAGATATCACACTGCTTGGCAGCACTAGAGGGCAGAAGTGTTTTTATACCATGTACTTTGATGACTTCAAACAGCGTTTGTCTGGTTGATTTCTTTTAAGTTATGATCAATTTTTTTTAAAAAAGAAGGGACCTCTGCTTGTCTGAACATGTGTGACAAATCACAATATCAAATCTAGCCCTTTTGCCACGAATCATTTCCTTTATCTGCTTCTGCTTTTTGGCTGGAAGGCTCAGACCCTGTGAAAGCCAAGTGGGGCCCACTCTTCTGATACCTGACCATGGCCTCATATTCAGAAACTCAGAAGGACTGTACATGAAATATAGCAAAGATCAATCAGTTTATGAAAGAGGTAGAGGTGATGGTACATTTACCATCTGTTTTTCAACGAGCAGATTAAGAGTCACTGTGTTTAAAACAGTGCTTATTTAAAAGCCAAACTGGTTTCCATTTTATTGAAATAAAGACAAAGAAAATGAGGATGCCAGATCTCCAGTGGGGGAGGGAATGGGAGAACAGGACACCAACTTTTGTTTTTTATCTAATGCTTTGTTTTTATTATTATTAGAAATTATAAGACAAAAAAAAAGGGGTGGGGGTGAGTTTATGGAGTTTATCTAACTTTATAGTGTTCGCCTTGGTCTCTGGAAAGATATGTCAGAGTGTAGGTTTGGGTACTGTGATCAGAAATTGCCTTAAGCTGACAGAGGGCAGGTTTGGGTTAGATACTAGGAAGAAATTCTTTACTGTGAGGGTGGTGAGGCACTAGAACAAGTTGCCCAGAGATGTTGTGGATTCCCCATCCCTGGAGGTGTTTAGGACCAGGTTGGATGGGGCTCTGAATAGCCTGCTCTAGTGGAAGGATTCCTGCCCATGGCAGGGGCATTGGAACTAGATGACCTTTAAGATCTCTCAAAGAACCATTCTATGATTCTCTGATCAGGGGAAGGAAGAGTAAGTACATGGTAAACTTCTTGTGGAAGGGGTAAAAGTCAGGTTACAAACTGGTTCCTTGCCCTTTAACCCTACAGGAGAGGAGCCAGATGAGCTGTTGCCTGAGAAATTCCACCTGCCCTACCAATTCTAAAATCCTCACCTCATATCTGTTACTTTCTTGAGGGTTTTTTTTTAAGGAAAGAAAGTTAATGCAAAAACCCACCACCAGCTTTCACCTTGTGTTTTTATCCAGTTTGCAGGATATTGTATGTCATTTCTTTGTTCAGGCAAAACCTCTGATCCAGTTAAGCCTATAAAACCCGCTACAGCCTGTCAATTTAATATTCCAGTCAGTTTCTGGGTTGCCACAGTAGCCATAAGTCTGGAGCAAATTATCCTACTTACCTGGGGAGCAATTAAGGAAATGTGAAGATTTGAAGCTATCAGTGGTGTGCAGAATTTTGTGCTTTATACCAATATATGAAGTGCTTCAAAATCCACAGACAGAAAAGATTATAAAGAATTTAACTTTACAGTTTCCCTAATAATGATTCTAATTGTTGTAAGACTTAAGCCTATCTTTGAGGTAGGGTTGTTTTATAAATACAAATACAGAAGTCACTGGAAAGGGGAGAAAGAACATCTTGCCCCAGTTATAGCTCTTCAAAAAGAAAAATCATCTTCTGCCTTTATGGATCATATTAATCTTGATGAGTATTTTTTGTTTTATTTTCTCTGCAGAAAATGGGAATGTGTTGACTCATTACACAGACTGAACAGATATTAATGAGAGTAAGAAAGTTATAACCCAATAAGAGAATGTATCTATATTGAAATTAAAAAAAAGGAACCTCCTATGATTTTTCAAGCAGATACACATAATATACTGCAGTCGTGGGACTATAAATACCTATATAACAATATCTCATTGTGGTTTAACCCCAGCCAGTAACTAGGCACCCCATGGCTGCTTGCTCACTCTGCCCCTCATGGGATGGGAGGGAGAATTAGTAGGTTTAAAGTAGGAAAACACATGGGTTGAGGTAAAGACAGTTTAACAGGTGAAGCAAAAGCTGCACACACAAGCAAAGCAGGACATGGAATGCATTCACCCCTTCCCACGGGCAGGCAGGTGTTCAGCCATCCCCAGGAAAGCAGGGCTCCATCTCGTGTAACGGTGACTTGGAAAACACGAATGCCATCCCTTTGTGCATCTCACCCCTCCTTCTCCTTCCCCAGTTATATAAGCTGAGCATGATGCCATATGTTACGGGATATCCCTTTGGTCAGTTGGGGTCAGCTGTCCCAGCTGTGTCCCCTCCCAGCTCCTTGTGCACCCCCAGCCCTCTCTCTGTTGGGGTGGGGTGAGAGGCAGAAGGGCCCTGACTCAGACCCAGCCCTACTCAGCTCTAACAAACACATCCCTGTGTTATCAACAGTGTTTTGGTTACAAATCCAAACTGTAGCCCCATAGCAGCTACTATGAAGAAAATAAGCTCTACTCCAGCCAAAACCAGCACATACAGAGAGAGATTTAAAACAGTCAGGAGAAACATACAATACAGTCATAGATAATCTGCAATGATAGTTTACAATTTGAGTGATCAGTAACATAACGAACACCGTGTCTGAAAACTTAAATTCTGAACCATATGTATAAGACTACTCATCTAACTAGCTCAAGGACACCTTTTCAGTGCTTTCAAGGCATTGACCATAGCAACTTTCATTCTACTTTCTTTCAGGTTTGTATAAAATAGTTTATTTCTAAAATTGCAAAAGCACTTGAGGACTGCTGTTCACCGGTAATATGTTTTGCAGAGCTTTGCTCTTCAGTTTTTCCTCAAGTCCACTCCAGCCATCTACCACAGGAGAGATTTTCAAATGAAGTGTGAAATAGTTTAAAGAGTTACAAAAGGAATGGCTGTTATAAACTATTTCCAGTCCCACTGTGTTTTATACCACGGGTGCATTGGTACATGAATGTCACAGAGCTGAAAGCCAAATATCTTGCTCTGCTGGGCAAAGTGCTCTGCATAACAGACAGAAACTAAGGAGAATGTAGTTGGAGAGCAACACAAATGAATAAAACTTGGGAAGAAGACCAGGCAGATTCAGTCTGAGGAGGGACCTAGGGAAAGATATGGGTGAGATACTGCACTAGATAGTATGCTAAGCCTGAATTTGAAAGAGAACAGAGACCAAACTGCTAAAATCAACTCTTGAATTTCCTTCAAAGATACACTAAGCTGAACTTTGCATTCATTTATCAGGAATTGTTTTAAGAGCTGTCAAGTCCACACCACCACCAATTATTGTTTTCACCAAGGCTCCCATGCCTGATGGAGCAGCCATATGCTGCTGAGCAGCGCAGAAGCTGCCAAATTAAAGGGCTACAAGATGCCAAATCCCAGCAAGCAGAAGCTGTCCTGTAGGTATCCCTATTTTGCAATGCACACACAGCCAGATGCTAATGACAATTGACAGCCACAGTTCTAGATCTCAGCTGAGCAATATGCTCTGTGTCCCAGCAGTGCCATAAGCAGAGCTCTAGGAGGGTGTACAGACCTTGCATGCAGGCTTGGGGCTCTGGCTTTCCAACCTTATCAGTGGCATCATCTTACCAGTTTGCAGCTCAGAGACAAAAGTGATTTACTGACGCTTAGCATTGCACACTGTCTGATTCATCCTCACTGCATGGGTGCTCTTAACACGAGAGCCAGAAAATGAATTACATTTAGCAGGAAATTTTTATCACCAAAATTTTACCTCCATAGATTTTGTCCTGTGTTTGCCACAGGCCAGGAATGCACTGAATTAACACAGTTCAAATGATGTCTGGAAGATTATTACACCAGGGGAACTCACTTCTGTATCTGGTTCCTTTGGTTAACTAAAGCTTTCATTAAGAACAGACAATATTTTTGCCATTGTGAGGCTTTGGTTTAAAGCAAAGAGTTAAATCCTGAAGAAGAGAACTTGCAAGGGGGAAGAGTGAAACGGGAGAGAGCAGCAGAGAACAGCCCAGGAGAAAGTAGGCATCAGAAATCTGCAGGAAAGAAACCGACCTGAGGTTCTGCTCTTACCCACATGCCTGTAGAGAAATCCTGAAGTTAAAATTTGGTCCAAAGACTAAAACTGAAACTTGGAACTGAATTTCCAATAGTTTAGATGAGGCTCAGACTCAGCAGCTTGTTTCGGTCTTAGCACATCAGAAAGAAGGGCAGGTGCTTCAGCCAGTACTAAGTTTTGGACAATCTCAACCAACTTCTAAAGCTCCAAGGAAATTGCCACACTGAAGGATCAAATCAGGGAGCCAGGGGGTAGCTCTCAGCCCAAATTTAGCTCACAGAACAGCTTTCCCTCTCCTCTGAAAACACTAACGTGCCATTAGACAGCCTGCACTTGTGGCCAGACTACTACACCAAAGGGGCAGTGTTGTGGATCAGCATCAGACCCAGCTCATGCTGTCCCCATATCCTAGAGCAGCTTAGTTCCTTCAGTGCAGCACAGTGTCAGGGATATAGGGAGCACGCCAGAGCCAGCTGGAGCACCTGGTAATCACTAGCCATGAGGAGCATGGAGCAGCCATCCGTGGGCAGGCCAGGCGCTGGGCTTGGCAACGCCAAGTGCCGAGCTGAGCTATCCCCTGCAGAGGCGTGCATGTGTTGCATGTCAGGCTTGCCAGCATGCCTGGAGAGCTCAGCAGCTCAGATGCTGTATCATATGAACACTGAGATTTAAGCTAGTGGCATGTTCATCTCTGCTTCCCCCCTTCTTCTCTTTACAACAATGTATTTCCTCCTCCGCTGTCTCTGCATCAGAGAATTTCTCCTTTCGTTGTCCCTGCCCAAACACAGCATCCTCCCATACATTCCCTATTCATCACCTCACCACAGCTCCTCACCAAGCTATGCATCAAGGGAAGATGTCAGGGCTTGTGCAAAACAGGCTCTTCCAGAAAAGCCTTCTAATACAGAATTTGGAAGGACTTCCTCCGCTCCTCCAAGCATTATATGGAACAGCAACCCCCACAATCCAGAATAACAGTATAGTTATTCTCTTACAGAGACCCTGCCACCAATCATGTGGCTGAAGAAAAGGCTAATGACTGACCACAGTGAAGCCAGACATCTCCGAATCACTCCACTGGGCTGTAAATATTAGTATATCAGCCTGAAAGACAGAGAGTTGGGAGACTTCTGTGCAGCAAGTAGAAAGCTAAACTCTGAACAGACTGTCTGTAATTCAAATTACCCTTCTAGCACTCCCACCAGTGGCTGGGCAGTGGGCAAAACAGGCATTTTGCTAAAAATCTGCCCACAGTTTCGTAGACTTTTTTTTTTATTTTAAAAAACTTCAGCTCATGAAAGAAAAAAAAAAATCAGAACTGCTAAGTATAGTCTATCAGCAAAAGGATGGGGTGTCTTATTACACCATAGATTTTTAATTTTTTTTTTTTTAATTCAGGATTAAGATTGGAAAAGGAAGGAAAGAAAGCTCTGATGGATTTGGCTCCAGCAGCTAACAATACAATTTCTCGAGTCAAGCATTCTAGCAACTTCGCTCTACTTTCACACAAAATGATGAGGGACTGTTACCAGCTGTGCGGCAATATATCTTCAGGTTTTATTATTTTGAATTTCATTTTTTAATGGATTTTACCAGAACCAATATTATTCTTGGCAGCTTTAAAGGCTCTAAAGACAGACTGCTGAATGGGGGCAGCAGTTTCTTTTTCAGGCACTAGCTATCGTTCATCCTCTAATTTACCCACTTTCCTCCACCTTTTCTTCTGTACAGACTTTTGTTCCTGAATAGGTATGAACAGGGGCAATTTGGGAATTTGCTTTCTACAAGTTAATTTCATGGCACTTAGCAGACAAAGTGAAGCCACTTAAATGCAAGCTTATTATTATAAGCACTTTCAAGCTCTTGTCGTCGTGGTGGCTTTTTTCTCCATGGCCTGAAACCACATTCTGTGTATAACTGGATGGGGATGTGCAAAGTGTAACTTCAATTTTGCACTTGAACAAGTATTTTTCTTAATTAGGACCATTTTATTGTCACTTCTCACCCTTGACATATCATATAAGGGCTTTTCCAAAGCAAAACTCTCCTCTAACATCATCTGCCCACCTTGTACTTTTTAATAGTCAAGTTTGAATATCAAGTACTGAATGAGACTGCAACATGCTACATCCCACACATATTTCATGTGTCCAATCTAAAAAAAAGGTCTCCTGATCCTACCCTAAGATGCTCCTGAGATGTTTTCCCACTCCCAATTTCTCTCACAGCCTGAGACTGAGAGTTTGCATGGAAACAATTCACACAGAGCCTTCAAAAGAGACTCCAACTCCTGCTTTGCTGGCAGCAAAACTATATCCCTGTCTGTTTCCAAAAAATAGCAAGCAGAAGCTGGAATAGAGATGCTACTTGGCACAGAGGAATCCTACTTGGGCCCCTCATGTTCCCTCTGCTATGCATATTCCAGAAAGCCTTTAGCAATGCTCGTCTGTGCTTTTTATTCTCCTACTGTCACCCTGTGACTTCAGCTGTCCAACTGTTCTGGTTATCTCAGAGCCTGAAAACCTGGACCATTCTGAGGGTGTCCCAGTATTTTAGTTTTAAAGGTCATATTAAAATAGGTTGATGGCTAAAAAGCTGAGTCAGCTTTATCAATGCTAAAATGATATTTTAATCTGAAATCTTTCTTGAACTGTAATTTGAGCAAACAGGACAAAGTAATAATGAATTAAACGATTTTTGTTTTAGGAATAAAGATCTCCACTGTTCTGTTTCAGTATTTCAGATACTATTTTCACCTTTAATCTGAGTTAGTTAAGGAAACTGCAGTTGAAATGGCTTCATCCCATTCAAACTGCCAGGTAGCATCCCCCTTCTCAAGGGAAGGATGCAAACCCCAGTCCCATTCACTTCATTTTTGAGTATTTTTTTCCCACTCATCCTACATGATTTCTGTTTCAACCTGTCTTTCCCTCATTCCTTCTTCTCATTAACTGCATACTAATGCAGACTTTAATTTGTACATCCAAGATTTAGGAACTAATTCTTTGGTAGAACTTTATGAAGGCACAAAGAGAATCTTTTCACATAGCAAAAAGTACTACTCAGACTTTGCAGTGGATGCACAACAGCTTTATGTTTGCAAGAATCATGTAAGAAGAGGGAACAGGGATTTGTGTGATTATATGTGCCCTGGCCTTGAATTCTGCACGGAGCTCTGGCAAACCAATTAGTTAATTATTCACCTAAACTATACCAGGGGGGTTGTATCCCAGACAAAAACTGGGCAAAGACAGTTATGCCAATGGGAAAACTCCCACTATGCCTGCTGCTGCCTCCCCCCCATGAAAAAAACCCAAACAGCAAGAAAATGCACACAGCACAGCTACATAAACAAACAGAGGCTGTCCTCACTCTACTGTGGATATATGACACTGTGAGAGCAGGCAAGATAGAGAACTTTTCGTATTTGGAAGTGGCAGAAAATAAACAGACTGTAACTGAGGAATTGTTGTTTGCTCTCCTGAAAGTCAGTCACTAAAGCGCTGATGGATTTTAAAGGGACTCAGCTCTTAATAGTCCCTGTGTCATTACTACCTAATAGGCAAGCATTCATGGGTTTCAATGGAAAGCTGCTGATCTCTGCTCGCCATCAGCTGCCTGCCACCTCCTCCACACTTGGTTCCACCTTCTTCATCCAGTAAGAAAGGAAATGAAAGTGATACAGTTTGCAGTTTCGCCAGCTGCCCTTTGAAAGCCAGGAGAAAAAGAAGCAAGCTAAGCAAAATCAGCACATGACAATAATAATTATCTTAGCATTACATGCACTGTTACTAAGAGCTCAGAAAAAGCTCTTTTGGGGAAAAAGACTAAACAATTATCTATGGTCATCTAAGCATATTTATATTAAACACATGTGCATAAAATACACACACAGAGCTTTCAGTTTCTACTTTGTATTATGTCTGCAAGACACAGCTGATGCAAGTTATCTCAGGATTGTCACTGGAAAGCCAGAGATGGACTAAGCAGAGATTCCAATAAAGCACAAAATGAAATTGAGAGCTGAGGCTTTGGTTTTAGTTTTGTCAGCACGAAGTTCCTGGAAGCTGTTCTGTGTCCTTGCCTGCATTCAGAGCAGTGCTGGAATGCAGCCTATATCCATCTCTTAAGCCAAAGTAAGTATTTTTAGACTTGCCGGGATGAAATATTAGGAGACACAGAAAACAGGGAGCTAGAACCAGATTTGAAATTTCACTTTGAAAAAAGATGCCAAGAAACAGACACCACATACGCTGGTATCCAAGGCACAGAACTGGCCACTGCTGTGGCACAGGCTGTGAGCCATGCTATCAAGGAGCCTGCCAGAACAACTCGGGTCCCATGTAGGAAGCCTCAAGAAGATGACAACATGCTGCTTGTGTGCTCAGCCATATTCACAGGCTCTCGATAAAGTATTTGCACCTTTAAAGGTGTACACCTGGAGTAAGCTGGAGAATGGGCACCCAATACAGGTAAATCATCTTAGTCAGGCTCCTTGTTACTTACCACAGCTCTTGCTGTTGTTGGTGGGCTGATGCTTGGCCTCTTTGTTTCTCTTCAGATGTTGTCAGCTTCTGGGTGTTTTCACCCTTCTTTGTTTCATTTTTGCCATCCCAGGGGTTACCCTGAGAGGACAAGGGAGTATTGGAGGCAGTAGCTGTCCTGTACTTGCTGCCTTCCCTCCATCCTCCAACCCCAGACATGGTTTTGCAAGTACCTTGCCTTGACAGAAACTAGTATTGCTGCTATAGCTAGGGACAGACTCAAAACCTTGTATTATCACAAATCAGTTTCGATTCCTGCTAAGCTCCACCCCTTCCTCAACTTTCGACTGGCTGTTATGCCAAAACATGTACTGGTTTCTGAGGCATTCTCCAGCTGAAACTCAAGTTTGATCGTCTCAATCACAGCACCCAGGCAGACAGGAGTCACAGGGCAACAGCAAAGCTTATCTGTACTAATAAACCAGATGACAACTGTTTGTGCAGAAGCATGGGGAGGTCTGACATTTTTCTGATATATTTCTGACATATATTTCTGATATATTTCTTTTTTTTAACCCAGCACTTCACATTTACCTATGACAAAGGGAATAACTCTTGGGGGTGTTACCCTCACCCTGAAGGTGAGGGTAACCCAGGTTCTTGTTAATAGACCCCTTGGGGCAGATTAGAGTGGAACAACACTGCATGATTGGTGTTTGCAAACATATATATATACACATATATATAGTTTATTTTAGAACAATTGGTTTGCAATGGAGAACAGATATATAGCCATTTTGGTTATTATTATGTATACTAATATGGCAATATAAAAGCATAAAAATATCACTTAAAATGTCAAAGGAAAATAATGGAAGAAAGAGAAAGAAAGGGTAAGAGTAGGAAGATACATAGCCACTACCCCTGGATTTATGATGAGACTTGAGTGTTGCTGTTGGTCAAAGTGGTGATTGAAGTTCTTGATCCATCATTGGGCGGTGTGTGTAAGAGAGGGCAGTTTGGCATGGTAAAAAGCACCATCCTGTCTCCACAAGGTTTGCCTCTTATTGGCCTCAAAGCCCAGCTTGTAGGCTCTGGCAGTAATAATTTAACCCTGTCTTATGCAGACCAGAGGTTTGCCCTTACACACCCCAAAACTCATCTCTTTCTTGGGGGGCTGAAAACCTGGCCTCAGCAAAACACACTGGTGCCTCCACAAATGGGCAATTGTTCTGAGTCATAGTCCAGTCTCTCACAAGGGGTTTACTGGTTTCTATTTTGCATGAGTGTACAAAGAAAGATGAAATTGAAACTAGAAACTAACCTTCAGATAAATCTTAAGGCAATTGTCCTGAAAAATTCCGTATTTGGCCTTTCAATTCTGCTCAATCAGAAACCTTCTTTACTTTGACTTTCCTAATTCTACCTGAATATAGGACAAATACATGATCCATTTATTGAAAACGGAGATCCCTTGAGTGATCACATCTAACCAGTGGTAGTGTATCTATGTGATCTGCAGGGATGGGGATAACCAGAAACCTTCTTAGTATCATTAGTACAAAAAAGATGTTTGGCAACTTCTAACCCAAGCAAAAAAGAACCAGTAATGCTACTCCAGGTTAATGCAGCAGAGCTAGGGAAATCCAGCTTCACACATGCAGATCTTGTCACTCTCTGTCTTCAGCTGGTCAAGCTACAGCAAAAACACACCACTGGCCAGGTTTCCTGACTGCCCAGACCATCTAGGTCTGACAGCACTCTCCACACATGCAGGGGAAGGAGCAAAGTAAAATGCCACATGGAAAGCCACAGGCTGCCTGGTGGTTGTAATGCTCCTCGGGACCCTGTCACCAGCAGCACACCTCCCAGAGCTTCCATATCCACAAGGACACATCTCCTAGGGCTGCCTCGAGAAGGCAGCACCAATGGTCTCTCCCTCCCACTGTCCCTCCTACAAAAGATCTTCATTTGTACACAAATCATTCTGCAGAGACTCTGGAGTGCAAGGGCAGATTGTTGTAAAGGGATGAACTGGTGCATAGGCCCTTGCATCACTTCTCTTCACAAATATACATATATATATATATTTATATTTATATATATTTAATGTACAAGGTGCTGGCAAATGAAAGCAAGCATCAAGCTTACTTCCTTCTATAGAACTGCAGGGTCAAGGCAGGAGATGCAGAAGCACTAGAAGTAGCACAGAAATTATAGCAAAGTCATGTCTGAGGACTGCAAAGATTTGTGGGATAGCAGCTGTGTCTACAGACACCCTATCTGGTAAAAATCCAGCTTTGACATCTGGAGTGTTCTTATCCATGCAGATTGATGTCTTAATAACCCATATTTAATTACAAAAATTGATTATAATTAATGTGGCCACTGCTGCTGTATCTTCAATCCTACAATGTTATGTAAAATTAAGATCTAGTGTCGTTTTCCTGCTGAAATTTAGAAACTTTTGGCTGAAAACAGTAACTGTAGAATCTAAATATTTACATCTACATTGCTCAAAAAAGAGGGATGTGAAATGAACCCAAGAACTAGAAGCTCGATCACTTTTATTGCTTCCATGCTCATTTATTTCATAGCTCTGTTGTGGACAATCTGAAATAACTCTGTCCAGGACAACACCCAGGTTGGCTCTAAGGATGGTTCATGCCAGACATGACCCCCAGAAAGTCAGGATTAACAAGTGTACCAGATTTACTTTGTCCACCCTAAACATCTCTTCACCGCTATCCCAGCAATCTCTGCATCTCAAACTCACCCCACAGCCTCCGTGTGATACTCCAGTGTATCGTTCATCAGCCCTTCGGTTTCATGTTCATTAAACACAACATTTCACAGGCTGCAACCTGTCCCTCACATGGCTTCAGATGCACTGAGCTGAAATATCCCCAAAATAATAATCAAGTTTTAGTGTCATGGCAGTACCACCTAAGGCTGTCAGGACACTTGGAGTTTAGTAAGGACATGCATATTGCCTCCACTAGGATCAACCCAGCCACTGAGCTACTTCTAGCCTGACAGAGGCTAGTCTTGGGCAGCATAGGTATAATCTACTACATGTATTGAGGAAAAATGATCGGCCTCCAGCCCTGTCTTATTTAGTGTTCTGGATGTTAAATACATGCTAAAATGTCATAATGTCAATGTATTCAGTCTCCTGAAACATGCAAACACCACCAAATCTCAACCCTTCCCTAGTCCTCCATAAGGATTTTAATTCAGTACTTACGTATTTCTAGACCCAGCAAATACAGGCTGCCAGTTCTATTTGAGGGGTTGTATTTATAGTTGTCTCACATCCCTAACTGGATCTGAGGCTGTGATGCACTGGCCCTTGCTACCGAGTGAGCGCTCACACAGCTGGTGGTTCCCTCCCTCCCCACCAGTAGGACAGGGGAGAAAACAGGGAAAGGAGTGAGAAAAATCAATTGTCAAAATAAAGCTTTTTTGTCTGTAAAGCTCCATTGCCTTCAGCTATTAACAACCATTTTTTTCTTTTATTTTGTGGGAGACAGAAAGATAGAAAATGATCTTTCCTTTGCTCTGAGAAAATCCCTCAGTGGACATGTGAAATATTAAGAATCGTCATATTCCCTCCCTCACCTGTGTTTCTCAAGAAATTGCAATAATAAACCAAAATAACTTCTGTGGAGGAACATTTTGTACTGAACCTTTATTTCCAACTCTGCAGCACCGTGAACCACACCAAAAATGAGAAGTATCGGAGACCTTTTCTCTCTATAAAGGATCTGGGTCAGGCATACCATCATTTCTTTGGGAACACTAGATAGGATAAAACTCTCTTCCATGAAAGAAATAGTATTAAAACCCCCATAAAATTCAAACAATAAAATGTTCCCTATCTTTCCTTCCCTGAAGACAACTGTTCATTCTTCATTATTTCAGTTGGTTTATGGCATTTTAAGGTTTTGCATTTTTAAGGGTTTTTTCCTCAATCACAGACACCTTTCATTAAAAGCTAATATTTTTATTTAATCCAAGGGTACCAGAAGCCTACAGCCTGAAGAAAAGCATCCAACTGCAGGAGACCTTTGAAAGGACAGCCAGGACAGGCAAGCTTTTGTACAGCCCACCCTATTTTTCCCAGAAGCCAGGAAATGGTATGAGAAGGCCTTGATTGCTGGAGAAATGCTTTTTCCTTTGCCATCAGCACTAAAACACTTGGTCTAATAGCTGGACATGATGCTGAAGGGTTCACACACAAAGTTTTTTCCCTGGATATTTTGGCTAAGTAGGTAAGACACACAGCTGAATATACTACAGAGCATATTGAGTAATTGATCATTGGGAACATATCCCTGTATTTTAGGGCAATGACAAATGATGGCAAATATCCCTAGAGGCATATCTATAATTGGCAATACTTACAGAGTTTTTATACCATGATGGCAAAATAAAAATTGCATTTTTAGAGACGCATTTTACTTTACCAATGTTTTTATGGCTGAGTACTCTACCTTGCAGTACAATTATGTTGATAGCTTTCTGCAGGGATGATAGCAATAATTGTTACAGCTGAGGATGCTGGAGAAGAGAAATTTCTCTGCTCCCTGGAGAGGAGTTCCAGAAGGAGGGTAAAATGTCAACATTTGGCTAAGATTTATTCTTGTTTAGATTTAGGACTGGAATTTTTCAGGTTCAGCAGAAAGAATGCCATTAGCTTTGACAAGTTTGTGTGTGTGGATGTGTTGGGTAATCTATTTAGGAGATGTAAAATGCTGCACACACTTCCCATTTTATTGCAAAAAGCTGAAATTGACGGTACCTGTCAAAAACTATCATCTTCCACCCTCTAAAAGAAAATTGACCCTTGCTTTCTCTACAGTATTCTTCAGCATTACAGCAGGTCCACCTCTCCTTTAGCTAATACTGCTTCAGCAAATGGAGGTGGAGATTGAAAATATAATTAACCTGATGTCCAGAATTTGCTATATTGAGGCCAGAAGCAGTGTCTGAAGATTATTGCTACATTTTAGGAGCATTCTTGTGCCTGGAGAGTGCTATCCATACCTATATTGCTATATAAATAACACTAAATAATAAACTAGGGCTATTTTAAAGGTCTGATGTTATAAAAACAATCAGGACTACAAATGCATATTTTATACCATTAAAAATGCCTGCAACAAATCTATTGGAAAAGGCAAAATTAACTGGTAAACTGCACAAGTGCTATCAGAAACAAAGATCTCTAAGAGCCGTATCTCCAGCTGTGTGTCCAGAAGTAAAAAGTCCTTGAGAAGTCTGGCAATATTAAAATAGTATTTGAAATATTCCGAAATGGATCTTTTTCTTAACAGCTTTTAAAGCATAGATTTACTTATTCACAAAAGATACGTGAGATTTTTGGCATATATACCATCTTCTTCAAGGAATAATTTTACTCTTTAAATTCCTAAAGGCCATGATTAGTTCCAGCTTAGGATTTTATATAATGTACTACCTTGTGGTACCTAGTCAACCAAAGGTGTCATACAGACTATTATAGTGTCTACAAAGAACATTACATTCTTTATTGGGTTATGTTTCCAAATACATTACCTAAAAAAATTAGTAGAAATCCACAGCTCATGCCTCTTTTTACTTTTATAGTATATTGTGGTAATTAAATATACAAATGCTTGTAGGAGAATTAAGTCTTCCAACTTCTAATTCTGGCTGGGAAGATTTATTCTTCATTCATTTGTATGCACATGACAATTCAGCAAGGCTCAAGTACCGACTTTACCAGTTTTATATGATATGCCTCATGATTTCCTTGATAACTTTCAATTATCCTCTCTTCTCTGCCTGACCTCAGAAACTTTAATCTTTAGGATGAAACTTTGGTCCCTGCCATTCTAATTTCACTGATTAGCTGCTACATTTACAGGTACTTTGGAAATTCTCCGTGGTAAAAATCCCAAAATCACACAAACACACACACAAACACACACACAAACACACACACAAACACACACACACACAGACAGACGCTCCTTGTTATCAATTTCACAAGATTTAACCTGGTATCCGTTTCTAGATTCTCCTTCATTCCTGACAGAGACTCTTGCCAACATTGATCCTGACTGCAACACAGAACCGTAGCACAGACTGTTTAGGAAAATAATTTATAGGAAAAGTATGCAGACAATTAACTTCAATGGCATAACAAATCTGGACAACATCGCTACCCATTAATAGTGACAATATGCTGGAACATCCCAGTGTTTAGGATTGAATTAAATAGTAATGGACAGATTGTGTCTACCAGCACCATCCTGTGCAGAACGTAGCTGTGCCCCGCTGAGAGGAGCTTAGGGAGAGAACCGGAACCAAAGACCCAGCTGCTTTAATTCCCCCCTCCTTGCTTCCAAGGGTAACAAACTACAGTGTTTCACTCCTGGCAGAAGATACATTTTCCTTTTGTTGATTATCTGGTTTGCTCTGCGTAATCGATATGCTTCCTGTGGCTCGCTGTCCGGAAAGCAGCAGAAGGAGCATGGCTGGTGATACAAAAAAGATGTTTCGAGTACTGTTCTCCATCTCAGAGTGTGCCTGGACGTATTTGTAGGGACCACAGTATGACCCAGTGTCTTTCAGGGCCCAGTTTTGCTAACTTTACAATGACATAAAATCTTTCCTGAGTTCATAGATTATAATTTCCTTCCAAAGGTGATCAAGCACCTGACAAGGGCAGATGCACTTCTGGATCTGATACTTACAAATGAGGAAGCACTTGGCTGCTGTGACCATGAGACAGTAGTATTAGGGCAAAATAGCAAAAAACCAGCTTTGGATTAATGAGAACAGAATTTGACCCGTTAAGGGATCTCAGACATCAGCTTGGAAAACTAAGGAAGAGACCCTACATTCCAAAACTATCAATTTGTTATTTTTAAGTTGGGTTTGCTAATCAAGAAACTAGTGACATGCTATTCTGCATCACTTCTAGGCAAATAAATGAATTTTTAAAAAAGAGATTACTTGGGGACATTTTTATTCATGCTAAAATAGATTTCAAGTTTCTAAGAAATCCAATTCCACTGAAGGTTTAAAAAATTAATCACACATGATCATATGTTATATGTCCAATGAAGAAGTAAAAATGAATGCATTTCTTGACAAATGGATCATCATACAACTTCCAATGACTTCTGTGCAGCACAAAGTTAAATTTATACGTCTCTCTAAGGTTAATGAAATGCTGTGTGTGGTCAGCTCACCTCTATGGTACTTTGAAAAGATACTTAGGAGATGCTCAGAAGAGCAATCGTTTGAAATAGGAGGTGAGAAGTGTAATTCTTTTCGTCCAGTCACGCCGCTTAGCAACCCGCGGATGGTCCTACTCCATCGCCAGCACTACCAGGAAAGAGGGAAGGAAAACCTGCCCTAGGGAAGAGCTACTCCAGTGCTGCACGCACAGGGGCCGGAGCATGTCACTGGTGTGGTGCTGGACCTAAGGCCGTGGACAATTCTGCACAGGGAGGCACCAGCTGAGGAGCACTTCCAGAAGCGTGAACTGTGATCCAGAGCGTCAGCATTTGCAGGGAATCAGAGCATAAATACAGCAAAACATATACGGCCATCAACTGAGGTGCAAGCATGTAAATTTTAAAATGCATTTTTAATGGGGTTTTTTTCCCAGATTAGTTAGGCTTCATCCTTTCGTTTACATCTGTCCCTCCCTACCTTTCTAAAATCCTATGTTCTGGAGATGGGCACGAATAATTTCCCTGTGGCCTGAGTGTTTTTGCCGCTCCTGATCTGACGTGTCAATGCACTAATTACCCCTCATCCCTCCGTTTCCCCCTTCCCGCCTCACTGCCGGGTTGCGGGGCAGGCCCGGCCGGGGGAGGCGCTTCGCGCTCCGTCCTGCCGCGCCGTCTGTCCCTCCGGCCGACCCGTAGTGCTGGCTCCTCCCCGCGCCGCCATGGATGGTGCCGCGGCCTCTGCCGAGGGCCTGCGCTACGCCGAGTACGCCCGGGCCCCTACGGGCGCCGGCGAGGGCCAAGCCGAGCTGGACCGGGGGCTGGTGAGCGCATGGCGGGACCCCCGCCCCGGGGCCGTGAGGCGGCTGCTGCCCCCTCTGACCCCGGGCCTTCGCAGGCGCGAAGGGTGGCGCGTGTCGGCGGGGCTGCGGGACAGGCGTTCTCCGCTGCCCTGCGGGCTGGCAGGGAGGGGGTGGGCAGAGGGTCCTTGCCCCGGTGCCGCGGGGGAGCTGCAGCGGGGGCAGCGGGCGTGGCGTCCCAGCCCTGAGGGGAAGGGCGCACCCAGGGGTCGTAAATGCTGGTGGTCCAAAGGGACAGCGGGAGTCACAGGGTCCGCAGTCAATGAGAAAGTTTTATTAGTGCGTTAGACGGCTGGCGTGGAAATGTTGGCCCCTGACCTACTGTGTAAGCACAGGGCAGTGGGTTTTGGGTAAAGGGGTAGGGTGAAACAGAAGAGAGAGGAGCTAAGATACGAATTAAAAAGGAGTAGAAAAAGAAAGAGAGGAAAAGTGAGAGAAAAAGCGAGAGAGTCAATGAGATCACCAGTCCTGCTTCCAGCCTCAGTCCAGCTGATAAAATGTCCTAGGGACTCCTGGGGATACTTTTTATGGATAGGTTTTCCCCGCCCAGAAGATATGTTTCTCGCTTTCTATACAATTCGGGAAATGGGCTGGAGGGCTTGGTGGGGTTCTTAGGTCTTCTGGTTCCCCCCCCTCACAGTCCATGCCCAGTTCTTGACCTCGCCCTTGCACTGGGCTGTGCTGTGTTTACCTGCAGGAACCAGAAGAAGGAAAGTGTATCTATAATAAGGAAAGTGTATCTAGGCTGCCCTACCTCCCCATGGCCCCCTTCTCCAGCCGCATCTTGTTCTTCCCCACGGCGTGTTAATACCAACACTCCTTGGTTATTACCAGCAGTTCTTGGCTGTCACTGCCAAGAGTCCTTGGTTGGCTCCACAGCCAATGGATGCTTGGAACATAAAGATTAGCCCCTTATCATCTGGGATTCCACAGCAGGGTGCATGGGAACACGTCGGCCCCAGCATTTGCAAACGAGGCTCAAAATGCTGTTCCCCTGCCACGAAGAGGTGATACCTGACGTGTTTTCATGCACTGTGCAAATGTTATTACCACAGGCAGTGTTGAAGGTTTTGTAGAGCTCTGTTTCAGAAAAGTAATTCTCATCTGGTACTTTGTAACGTGGGAAAGGTTGGGTGGAAGCAGAGTGTCACTAAAGTTTCCTATGCTGTATCGTGCTTTAGAGGAAAGGGTGCTGGGACTTTATCGCACTTCTTCATTCCTGTCACTTCCACTTGTTCAGGGAACAGTGAGTTCCCATTGGAAAAGGGAATTGGGAAAAACGCATGGCTTAAAGCCCCAGATGGTGAAGTTTTCACATTTTTTAAATGGCTTAAGTCTTATTTGCCTAACCTAATCGTGTGTGTGAAGTTGTCTCTACAATATTTCTACTTTTTTTAAAACACAGTTTTAAAAATCACACTTCTCTAAGTTATTTATTCATTGTTACTACAGTCTAGGACTTATTTTTTTTCCCACAGAAGAGTCTTCCTGTGTATTTAACAGCAAGTGTGTAATCTTAAGAAGCTGGCTTTGAAACCCATTATTGTCACGGCCATTCTCCCTGCAGAATGCTAGCAGGGAATTCCTTGAGAATTTTGTTGAGTCTTTGGCCCTTCTTATCCATCTGGGTTAAAAGTTGCATTTGGGGTTAGCATGGCTTGCTTTGTTGTGAACATTGTCACATTCTTGCTGAGGTCTGGAGATTGAGGTAGGTCTTTAGAGGACTAAAATCTGTACGTCTCCAGTTTTGTATTGCAATTTATTCTTTAGTCCAAGGTATTAGCTGACAGTCACTTGATCATGGTCACATTCACTCTTGTAATTGTTTTACAAAAGCATTTGGAGCAATGGAGGAGCAGCAGTGGAAGCATGAGGAGTCTCAAAGATCTCAAAGACCACCCACAAGAGCCTTTGTTAATTAATACATACTCAAGAAGATCGATTTGAATACCTTATGGTAATTGTTCTATTAGTGAATCTTGCTCTGGTTCAATTTCCTATGAAAAACTATCAGGAACAGTAGTCGTAGCTTTATAGACAAACCAAAGAGGTTGCTGCAAAATTAAAGGACACAAAATGATGTGAGAATTGTGTCAGTATGGAGAACAGCATCTAGCTGAAATTACTTTTAATTCATTTGTTGGAAAACAAATTAAATTTGATAGGGTGGTAAGACTGGAGGGAAAACACTAGATTATGAAATCAAATCAGTTGCATATAATTTATAATATAATCCCACTTCAAAATGGTTCTGGCTCCATATAGTGTTAGTAAGGTGGTTTGCTCTGGAGCAGTATTCCAATAAACTGTAGCTACTCTTCTGAGGAATAGAAAGAAGCCTTATTCTATCCTCCATACAAAGCAATCATTTATATTTCAAGTCAATAATTTTTATTTAAGGGGAAATCTATTTTCAGAAATATTTTTGTACACTAAGTTCATATACTTGTGTATCCTACTTCTTAGCAGCATGCAGAACTAAGGAAACCCCACAACAAAAAAACAAACCAAACCTTAAAAATGTTTAGTTAAGCAATTTACACTTGTGTATTTATTTGAATATAGGTACATACTTCCTATTTTGCTGATCCGTGATTAAGCACGGATTAATTACAAAACGTCATTCAGCCCATGAGAACATATTATTATTTTCTCTGTGCTTTTTAATCTGTTCTGCTCACTGTAGGTTTCTGAGGCAAAAGACTGTATGGCTCTTGATGTGTGTGTGAAGCTTAGTTGTGAGGAGAGCAAAATATTTTTCATTTGACTGAGAAGGATGTTCCACTGGTTGTGGTAGAAGAACCAGTATAAAATCCAAATCCTATGCAGGCAGATAAGTTTTAGCATTTGGAAAGGTGGCTCATGCAGCCCATTGACATATGTAAGACTGTGGTGCTGAAGTTTTAAAATGATGCATTTGAAATTCTCCTTTTGTTTGTAAATTTAAGTTTTTTCTACTTCATAGAAGAAAAAGCCCCAATGCTAACAACTACAGATGTCATTGTATTTCTTGGGTATATTTAAGTTAGCAGAGCACCGTGGATTGGGAATTTGCAAAAATAATATCTCATCGTCCCGTTTCTTCTGCTAAAAAATTAAGGCTACCGGAGAATTAAATATTAAGAGAATGGGCAGAAGATCTCTGTTTTCTAACAGTATATGATGGATACCTCTTCACATACTGTGTGTTAATTAATATGCTTTACGCTCTTTTGTTTGTCAAATACTTAGGTAAATTGGGTCTTGCAGTTACCTTTCTAGTGCTTGTGTTTTCTTATACATATTTCTGAAAAGAATTTTAAAAAATCAAGTTTTGCAGATTTAGCGTAACTTTTTCATTAGTTTTTTTTAACAGGTTTTGTTACTGAAAACTGAACTACATAGTAAAATTAAAATACTGAGATCAGCAGAATAGCATGGGGTTGATGACTAACCTTTGGGAGCTGATTCATTGAATAAAGAAAGGGACAGATGTTAGTTTTTAATCTTTTATTTCTTTATTTTTCCCTCTTGGATCTTAACATAATGATTTCATTTAAAATCCGCATCTTGGAAGTTTCCTAGCAGCATTTTTGGCAGGGGGGGGAAGGTCAATTTTATCATAATTGAAAGTCAGTGTGTATGTATTTATGTATTTATCCCTTATGAAATGCAATTTCAAGCAATAGGAGACAAAAATGATCGTGGTGGTAGTTGTATTAGCATGCTGTAAATGAACTGCTGCCTTCCACAGAGTGAGTTGCTTTCATTTAATATTGACGTGAAAGGAGTGCATTTAATTAAAGCTTTGGACTTTACATTTCAAAGCACCAGGCTAACCTTGACTGTTTCTTTTAAATATTTGACTGAGTTGAGTGAGCATGGAAAAGGAAACTGAGTCAAGGTGGACTTAAAGGACTTACTGGTTAGTACTTGAAGTTGCCCCTGCTTTTGTGAGAGTCCGTGTCAGCTAAAAGCCAAACCTGCAGTTTCACCCTGATTGAAATTCCATTTTTATCGCATGTGTGTAGTTGGGATACATTCGCGCCATAACAGACATCCAAGATGCTCTGATATGTCAAGTTATCACTTCTCTGCTAATATGTGGCAAGTGATTCTCCTCTAACGTGCTCATAATGTAAATAAGGTGAGTTACCATAAACCAGTATTTCTCAGATTTCTGGTGCCTGTACCTCACTTAAATGTGTGGACAGTCTTTTGTGCCTCTCTGTCTTGAGCTTTGTACCACTTTGACCAAGTTTTCTGTCTTGTCTTCGTTTTCCCCTTAATCCTGCATCCTGCCGTGGTTTGTTTTTACCTGCTGTGTTCCCGGCAACAGTAGCTTTCCACTAACTGCTAGAGCTTTCCACTGAGATTGGACTAATGCATTCCAGCAGATAGGGCTGACTCTGTCAAAGGCCCTTGGGGGTCTCTGCATTGTGCTCCCACATTACTGTGCAAAAACACTTAAGCTACTTCTGCACTGAACTGACAGAATCCTGGTATTATTTATTAGTCTGGTCTCTGTGCTTGGTCTTGCCTGTGATAAGGTGTCTGCTGCTAATGCCTTGTTGGAATCTGTGTGTCTTGTAAACTGCTGGCTTACACCACCTTTTTGGTGGCAAAGCAAGTATAACTTAATTTGGACAATCACAGGCTAATTTTTTTTTTTTTTTTTGCCAGTGTGATCTATTTCACACATTGTTGAGCTCTTAATTGACTGTAACCACTTAGTAAAAGATTCTTGCTGTCAGTTTGAGTAAGTCAAAGAAACTCTATATTTTGGTCACAAACCACAGGACAGAATAATATAGAATTGCTATAGGGTTATGATATTTTCAGAAGTGTGGCTGTTTGTGGTTTGTGTCTAAATTGAGGAATTGGAGAAATTTTTTTGAATGCTTGAATACTGAGAGCCTGGGAAAACAGTTTTGTGAGAGGAAATGGAAAGAGTTTTAGTTTAGTGAGGAGATGAACTGTATGATTCGCAATTGTACATCATCTACTATTTAAGATAACATGCTTAAACTTTTTCATGGGGAAAAGATGAGGGGAAATTTTGTGGAACTGAAAAGAACAACAGACATAAAACTACTACATTATTTTTGCATTCAGAAATGAATGCTAATATTGAGACTGAAGACTACACTGAAATGGAAGAGTTAGATTACTAAAGTGGGATATACAGGCAGATTTCTAAGGCAAGAATTCCCCCTCAGGTAGACAGAAAAAAAAAATCTGCAGGATGCAGAAGCTAGATCCAGGGGAGTACAGCTGCTCCTCGGTGACCTCAGAGGAGGCTGTGACTTCTTCTGTGCTGAGCTCAATGCCACGGGCAGCAGTCACAGCCACTCTCCTCCAGAGCCAAAGCTGTAGCAGCCACTGGGCATGAGGGCAGCACCTACATCTTGTACAGCTGCCTCTTTGCTGGGCAAGCTGCCACCCCATGATCTAGGCCCTACTAAGCCAGCTGTAGGAAGGCTTTGAACACAGTATTTCTAAACTCTTCCCATACTCCCACTGTCTAGAAATGAGATTGGGTACAATCAAAGACAGAGTATTTTAACCCCAGAAATCTTAGCAGCAAAGGCATCTTGGCTCCAGATCCATTTATTAGGGCAGTTGGAGCTTTAAGTCCTTCTGCCAGAGTTGCTTGTACAAAATGTCTAAACCAGTTATGGGATAATTGCGTAAGTAAGTCATATATAGAAGAGACAGTCTGGTGATAAAAGCATTTTCACTGTCATTATGTTTTGAATTCAAGATAAACAAGCCTAATCTGATTTCTCAAGTTTCCTGGGGGAAAATTCAAGGCATTATTGAACTGTCATATGATAAGACAGGTAATGCCACAGATTACTATTTCCTTTGTTTCAAAGATTACGTGGAGGCTTTTTAGAAGTGTAGAGCTTGTTGCCCTTCCTGAATTCTGCAAACATGTGAGAAGTCAGTCCTTTCTTTCATCAGCTTCTTGATCAACACGGGGATACTTCTTCTTATCCTTCTTGAAGTGCCTGACTTTTTTCAAGCACTGTGTAGGAAAACACATACACTTGATATGGGAGTTTTGAGTTAGTTCTTCATGTTTTTGTAACAAACTAATGCTTTCTTTAGTGCATACTGGGAGCTGATTTCAGTGTGTGTTCACTCATTTGCTAGTGGGTAGTTCAAGTTAAACCTGATGCGTTGGCGTGGGTTAATGGGACTGAACTATAAAATCTAAAATAGCCTGTGGAATACAGAACTTACTTTCATCATTCTCGTAAGTTATATATGAAATGTCCACATCAGACATCAGAAATACTCGTTTTTAAAGTAAAAGGTGTGTATGTATCAAATTGGAATTTGTGTGTAATGCTGATTCCTGTTTCTCTGCTTTAGGCCAGGACTATGATAGCACTTGGACTTGGCATTGCAACTGTTGCATTTGCAGGTAAGGTAAATTACCAGAGGAACTCTCACTTGTGAGCTGCGGTTTCTGAAAGGGTTAATGAAGTTTTTATGAATATAAATAGTGGAAAGTGGAAAGTTTGCTTGAGAGGACTACGGAAGATTGTGTCCACCTATAGTTCCTGTCCCTTCAAAGTCATAAATTCCAAAATTCTTTTTGAAAAGGGTGGAGAAAGCTGGAGAATGTAATTATATGGACAGCAGCTAAAAGGTTCCCTCTGCTTTTTGTTGGCAAAATGAAAGGTGAGAATTATATTTACTTAATAACATATTGCAATGCGGAGGCTCTTTAGTACTGAAGAGTGCAACAAGATCCTGTGATGTGAAGGTGATGCTCCACAAATTCAAATAGAGGAAAATAAAAGGTTTTAGTGACTAGTGATTTATCATACTAACTGTTTCCATACTGCATTGTTTATTACCTGAACTCTTTGCATCTGGACTGTTTGTTACTCTGAAAAATAGGTTCTAGTTTGAACACAGGGCATGAGTTTAACATGATTTATACCCTGGGTTACTTGGTCTAGATAACTGTGGTCTGTTCTTGTTTTGAATTACACAAATCGATTTCTATTATTTTCAGTATACAAAACCAGCCATGGTCAGCTATGTACAAGTGCATGGACCAGGAATAGATTTAATAGATTAACAAATTGCACAAAATTTCAGGAGGTGTTTGGTGGGTACAGTTGTGTTGGTTTTGTGATTAGGGGAAGGAAAGACAAGACCTTTGGTGATGTACACCCATTAAGCAGTTGGCTTATCTATGCGTTTGTGTAGAAGCAGGAGAGGAATGCTCATAGAATTTCTTCTGCTGGTTGAGCTGGAGAATTAATGGCAACTAGCGAAATAATGGTTAACAGAAAGCATTAAGAAGAAAGTGAGGTAATGATTCACAGCATTTCAACAGAGATACTCTAAATGTGGTTTTAACTTCTGTGTTAATATAGGCACAGGCTTGGATCACTAAAACATGGACACATTATGTGTTTTAAGAATGAATGCAAGATGCTACTTGAATGAAGCAAAGCCATATTTTAAGTAGTTTTTCTATTGTGTGTAATAGTAAGTTACATGGCTAATGAACAGTTAAAACAACTGGGGAGAGAGGATTTACGTGGAAAATCCTCCAATAACATGGCATAAATCTTGATTCTGAAGTTGATAGACCTGCTTTGTACTTCTGAGAACAAAGTCTTACAGGGATCCCTCTAGCCTTTCCTAGCTTTAGACATTCAGTACTAGTGGGGAGTTGAATGCCAGAAGATCATCTCTTTGTAACAAAATTAAAAATGCAATATTTACAAGGCATGTGATTAAGCATACAGCATCACAGCAAGAAATGTGTAGTACATGGATTTCTTTTTTTGAAGACATAACCTTTGAACAGTATTTAATAAATAATGTATATCCAAAGCTAATGTTTCAAACTGCCCTTTTCCTTAAAGTTCACAAGGCAGGTATCTTAATTTATCATATTAAAATGTATTTAAATCTGTTTATTTAGTGAGTTAATAGTGAGTAAACACAATGGATCTTTGCAGTCCATGACTAGGTTTTTAGATGCAGTATACTAAAATTCTTCTCCTTCTCCCAGTAGTTTGGGGTTTTTTTAAACTAAAATTCTTCCTGCTGTAAGCTGTTGAACATAAGTTGGAGCTTGTTTGTGGGGTTTTTTTTGCATTTTAGTGAATATTTAATTTAACCTCCATCTTTTTCAGGTCGTTACGCTTTCCGTCTTTGGAAACCGTTGGAGCAGGCAGTTACAGAGGCAGCAAAGAGGATTTCAACTTCCGTAAGTTTAGATACTACTTTATGCTAAATTTATTATTTTTTATTGCAAGTATTTGGAAAGGAGACATTTTATGTTAAATACAGTTCAGTGCCACATAGATAATTTCTTTTTCCCAGGGTAGGGCTGCTTCCTACTATATAGTTCTGGCATGTTGTCTGCTATATTTTAAATCCCTATGGATGAAGCTGTATCAAAAGATGTTTATGAGTTTGATAAACAGTTGTAGTTTTTTCTGCTGATGTTCCTTGTTTTGGAACCCTTTTCTAGTAAGTGTAATGATAAATTGTTTCAAGTGTGCTGTGAGAAATTTACTAATTCCTGAAGATTGCAGAGTGGTGACATGCAGTTTCATTTCAAGCAGCTACAAGTGAAAGAATTTAGTCTTTTAGATACAGTGTTAAAAATCAAGAAGACAAATGATGAATTTCTAGGAAGGGTTGCCATGGAGATGGGAGAGCTTGTGTTCCGGTTAACATATGAGTTCTCTTTTTCTTCTTCCCCAGCTAATTTGAACTTTTAACCAGCTTTTTGTTCTTTGGGTTTGCCCTACTTGTTAAAAAATACAATAATGAGGTAAAAAATCAAGAAGTAGAGTGTTGTGAGGGGGGCATATGTAGGCAATATTTGAGAGCATTTACTTACTGGTTCAGTGGCTATGTTTTCCTCTGGTAAATAAATACATATGTTCCATTCCTGTTTGATTGAAGTAATTCCCAGTGAGGTAGATGTCTGCTTGAGGAAGTGTATTCCTTCAAAGTCCGTGTACACTTATTCACAGCAAAAGAATGCTATTCCCTTCTTGATGCTGATGGGTGAGCATGTTCAGGGAGAAGTTGTTGCAAATTATTATTTCCTGAAATATATGCTTAAGGTGGGTTTTTTAAAGATGTGATAGTAGCGTTGTACCTACTAGTGTTAGGCCAGTTGCAACACAGATTCTGTCTAGACAGACACTGCGGTCCAAATTTAATTGCCATCTGTGCTTGGTGTTCATGTCCTGAAGGTGCAAGTGTGATCAAGGCAGGCTTCCTGGGGAGGAGAAGATTCAACTGTCCTCCTGGGGCTGGTCCACATTTGTTTTTACTTGCCATGTGTTTCAGCCAGAAACAGTGCTCCTTGATCACTTTTTTTGCTCTCTGTCCCTCTTATTGCATTGCTGTTGTGAGACCAATGTCCATTTTTTTTTCCTATTTCAAAGTGATTTTTTGAGAGATTCCCATGTTGCCTGCCAAAACAACAGAGGGGACTTTAGGTACTGTGAATTAAATTGCTTTCACATGATACAGATACAGGCTGACTTGCAGGCTTGCTAGATGTAGCTAGCAGTACATGTGGCTTCAGAGTATGGAGTGCTTCAGTCTTCACCCTCCCTCCCTCCCTAGCAGTTTTACTCCAGCAATTCTTTTTCTATCCATTTGTAGATATAGGCTAGAGAATCTAAATTCAGATACATTCACATAAGAAAGCAGGCAGTGACTCTTTACAACACGTTAAAATGTGGCATGCTACTGCACTGAGAGGTGTCTGTTCCTAGGAAACTGTACCCCTCAATACTGACTGAGCCAAGCTCATTACAGACCTATCTCATTTTTACCACAGTGACTTTGAGTCCTGCAGAATTCATGAACAGCCATAAAGAGCAAACCAGGAGCTTCTGCATTCTAAGTGTTCCTAGTCCCTGGAGCAGTATCCTCTGTCTGCCTTCACATCCTGCCTTTCTGCCCAGAATTGTGTGTTGATTTCCAGTAGGGTATCTTTTCTGTTATTCTGTTCCTGAACTTGAAAATGCAGGTTTTCAGTGTAAGATGAGATCTAGTGGAGACAGTAAAAACTCTCTTCCTGTTTGCCATTTACTGTGTATATTTGTTGGCTTTATATTTATGAGGATAGTGATAATATTTTTCTTCTACAACCATAGTCCAAATAAAAGACCCTTGTATAATTCTTAGCCAAGATTATTTGACTTTTACTACTCTACAGCTACTACTGTCTTGGTTTGTATTTTTTAATATTTTTTCTTCTCCCCTTAACAATGAATTAACTTCTTTGAAACAACAGAGAAAACTTTAAATGCAAAGGTCCTATGTAAGTGCTTATTTTCCAAACTTCTTATTTTAGTAGTTTTACATGACTTTGTGGAATTTAAAGCTGCTGAGTATATTTGTGAATTAGCACTTGCATCACGTTTCTTGATGGGTTATTGCCCTTTACACTGTACTGACAAACAATATCAAGCAGTTGGTGCTTCTGCCTGGGCTTACTGGAAAAAGCATCTTGTGACCTTTAGTGTCTGGGCTTAGTGTTACTTTGCTGGGTTTCTATGGTGTTTGAAGGCACCTAACTTGGTCACTGTAATTTTCTGTGCTTATTCTAGCTTTCTGGAATCAAACCTTGTCCCTCATGGTCTCCTTTTTCTTGAGAGTCTGTGAAGCAGCTGCCTATTCAATAGCTAGCTGCCTCCCTCTGTAAACCCCCACCCTTCCTCCCCCATTTACAATTTTTCACCCCCTCTGTTTGTAGTAGAAGTCACAGTTGATGTTGGTCCCTCCCAGTCACACGAGGTAATACAGATGCTGTTTATTCTTTCTGCCTGCTCACTAATAAATTACTTGGGAAAGGTCAAGTTGAGCAATTATGAAATGATCATTTAAAATGCTGCTTGCTGTATCTTGAGGATTTTACACTTCCTATTTACTTACATAAATAAGTAACGTGTACAGTCAACAACTGCACTCATCTCTTAGTCAGAAATACTAAGTAGAGGCAAACAAAAGTGTTACGCTTTATTCTGAATTTTTACCTCTCATTTAACTTTAAGATGGTTACTTCATATTTAAGAACATATATTCGTAAATGCTGCTGTAATTTAGTCTTGAAGTTTTCTACCATCTTTCTTTCAATGGAGAAAGACACTAGGGGAAATATTGTCATTTCACTCTATGACAAGTCATAATGCTCACTCCCACAGGAATGTTTTTTTAGTTTGAACCTAGTTTTGTCACTGGTGTCACAAATGCCAGTGACACTTTGCTGTTTCTGTGTGTTGTGAGAAGAGTTTGTTGCCAGTAGAAGGTGCATAGCTCTTAAGAAGTCATTTGGCTTTCCTTCCTTAGAATCAATGCCATTAATTATAATGTTAAAATTTCCTAAAGTGTGAAATAAAAAAGCAAGTATTTCAGTAGCATTCATTTCCTTTTTTGTGGAATCAATGATACTGAGGGTTGAAAGATGGATAGATAGAAACAAACGTACGTACAGACAGACAGATGCATTCATAGAAGATATTGAAGACAGAAACAGCAATTCTAGGCCAAATGAACTGTCAAAATACTCAGATCCCACAGTCATGAAGTTCTGTGTTCCGTAAGAAAAGGATGTCTTCTGTAGTACATCATTAGGCTTTCACACTGTATTTCCCTTGTTGGATCTGATTCTGCTCAAGCTCAGAGAATTCTGAATTGAGAGATAAGGGTAGCAACCATCTCTCTTCTCCTTAATTGAAAATAAAGTTTCCAGAGGATGATGCAGTCCATTTTATAAGGTTTCTTTTCTGACTAAAGTTAAGGAAGTTAAAGTTGATATTAGCAAAATTGTACATTATATTGCATCACAGCTTCTAAATATTTTGTGGTTGTAGTTTGGTTTTTGTGTTTGTTTTTGTTTCCTCTGGTGTTTGATACCTTTTTGGTGGAGGACTGTATTGGTGCTGGAACAGCAACATGTAGATTTGTAAATCAACATGTGAATTTTTTTTCAGAAAAATTCACTACTCCATGTAATGTAATGCATGAACTCACTTTTGGTGTTTTCAGTGTTTTAACTGGCATGGAAACAGTGATTATCCTTTCCTTGTGCTATGATAGAAAATGTATTTTGAAGATGTCAGGGTCCCTATGCACTGGATTTTCTTATCTGGTTGCTTTTTCGAAAATTCGCAGGACTGAATAGACATTTGCAAAGCAAGTGCAGCCATTTTCTGTCCCTTTCTGTGCCCCAAACCTATTAATAGCATTTTTTCAGAAAGGAGGACTTACTTACATAAATTGCTGAACAGGAATAATGTGCAAGGAAATAAAGTAAATTAAATGATACCTCCTCCCCTTCCCCCAAATAGTACAAAGAAATGAAGAGCTCATTTCAATGATTTTTCCAGTACAAAATTTTCTTTGCAATTGCTGGAGCTAATAAATAATCAAGTGTCTAGAATTGCCTGTTCATCAAGGAGTTCTCATAACAGAAAAATATCTTTCCAGCCATTACTTAGAATTTACAAGTAGAAAAAAATGTTTTAGTTTGAGTAGCATGCAAAAGGGCTTTCATTAGGGAACTAGAAATTTGCCAAGGTGTTCCCGAAAATGAAGTCTCAGTGTTTCTTCCTCTTTTTTTCTAGCCAACAGAAAAATGATGCTTTTATGTGTAATTTTCTTTTGTTTTAAATTCTGCTTAGGAGATCTTAATTTAAGAATTGATTATTGTTGCTACATCCTTCACTTATGAGAAGAAAATATTTTTTTCTTGAAGACCAATTCAACAGTTTTTGTTTGTGTGTGAAAGGACACAGGCAACAGAATTTATTTTTTCATTCCTCTTGGAAGTGAACCGAGGCTTCCTAAGGTTAGAACAGTGTCAAGGAAGTAGGCTTTACAAACATGAAAAAATATTTCTGAATGTAAGCCTACAGCCATCCCTCCCTAGTCTCTCATTTCAAATAATATTTTAGATGAAATCTACCAAGAACAGAGACAAACTGTGTTAAAGAAAATTCAAATATTGCTCTTCTCTACATGAACAGCAAACTAGTGTTCTCCTGTGTTAGAACTGTATGTCAGAGTTGAAGGGCAGAGAAGAATTCAGGAAACCATCTGCATCTAGACTGCTTTGGGAGCAAATGTTTCTGGAAAATCTTTCAGAGAACATTAAAGTATGCTTTTCTCTTTTGCTTGTAGTAATTGTTGGGCATCGTTGCAAATTTCTGTGCCGTTCTGCTCTTCAAAGGTGTTACCTGTTGGTCAGTGAATTACTGACATTTCCCTAGGGAGAACTGGAGAAGCCCTGTGTGTTCCCTTAGTGTTGCACACTCCAACCTGCCGTGTGCATGGGCACTGTTACAGACCTGGTTTGTGTTACCCTGTAGTTATAGAAGTGGCTCCTCCCCAGATTCTCCTTGTAGGCATGGCACGTCCACAGTTACTTCAGCTTTGGTACCTGAAGTGTTACAGTAGTGGTTACTTCATTCGTGGTTTGGGGTGGGAAGAAGGAGGATAAAATTAACTTTGGATCATACCAGTGCACTAAAAAATCTCTTCTGTGGTTGCACGTGACTTTATGGTAGCAATAGGTGAAGTGTTTCTGAGCCATGCTTTTGTGTGAGTATCTCTCCTAAGCTTAGTTAAAGGCTTTGCTTAGATATCATAGGCAGAGCCCTTTAAATGCTATTTGAAATTATATAAGAGAGTTTGTGTAGACATAAGGCAAAATTCTCACTGAATATGAACGGCTATATTTAGTGAGAAGAGTGTTTTATTAAGGGCCAGGCACATTTTACTTGGGGGTAAAGGGAATACTTAAAAATAGTCTCAGCTCTTGGGCCAGACTTCCCTTTGATAGCAACAAAAGAAGCTTATTTTCCCCCAGTTGATAGGTTTTGCATTGAGGAAGAAACTTAGTCTTGTTGAGTGATTTCTGTGTGCCAGTTCCCCAAAGATTGCAACTACACCTGCTGCCTCTGGGACCTACAGAAACATTCACATTGAGATCATTGCTAACCATCAGTTGTGGTTCAGTAGGGTTTTTTTTCATAATTTAAAATAGATTTGTGGTTTACAAATATACTTTCAACACATTCTCTATGACAATTGATTGTTGTAATGATTTACTCTCATCTCCATCTCCTTTTTAATGTTCTTTTCCCACTGTTTTTTCTTCCCTCCTTAAAACAGTGGATGAAGTTTCCCATGACAATGTGTTTAAAAAAATTAACCCAGGTCCTACATCTAATAGTTGTCAGTCATTGGTTCTGAAGGAAAGGTGTAAAGGCTTAGGATTTCCTCATATACTTTACTATTTTCCTGTGTTCTTCAGCTCAGTGATTTCCTGAAATGGAGGTTGTGGCTTTATGCTAAGCCTTTTTTTTTCCTTGTTTCTTTTTGTTTATTTTCAGGGTTCCATCAAAGAACTCATAATACACCTTTTTGAAGTAACATTCCTTCACATGGAAATCTGTTCTTATCTCATGGAAAATATCTGGAGTGATTGTCCATAATAACTGTGGATGCCAAAGTATTGTCACTTTTGACATTTTCCTTTGTGATGGTACCAGTGCTGTTCTCAACAATTATCCTACTTTCCCTCCCGTGCCCTCCCCAACACAGGCACTGTACCACCCTATGCTAGTATGTACTTTGATTCTGAACTTTTTTGCCTGTAGGCAGGATTTTAATGGTTGTAGCTATTAATATCTCTTATTAACAGTAGAAGATTGTGAAAACACAGATAGTTATTTTTGAGTTGGTTTTTGCATGTGTTATCACTCAGGAGAGGTCCTTTCATATTATCTGGTTTGCAGTCATTCCATGTCTTCGAAATAAATTATAGATGAATGTAATGCTCTGAATGAGGTCATATAAATACAGTTTAGTTCTTGGCACCTTGTACATGAACTAATTATTGCTTTTTTTCCCTTTTTTCTTTCTAGAGTCTTTCATCATACTATAAAGGAGGATTTGAACAAAAAATGAGTAGGCGAGAAGCAAGTCTTATTTTAGGTGTAAGGTAGGTGTGTTGCATCAATATGTTTTAGTTTAGCAAGTATTGAATGAAGCAGATGCATGTTGCAAGAATGTGCAATACTCTTGCCAAAACTGTAACCTTTTTTGTAAAAGACTTCTAATGGCTTATAAATTATACTAATATTCTGCTTAAACTAAAAAGCAAACAATAAAATGCTGATAAAACATGTGACTTTTGTTTGGATTGAAGGCATGGTAACATACTGCAGTGGAGAATTGTTCTTGCTGTGCCCGGCTCCTTTCAGCAGAGCCACTCCCCAGCCAGGCATTTCCCAGCCTCTGGCATTGCAAGGGACACTTCTGTCCCAAGTACCTGGCTCTGCACCCATCCTTGTGGAATTTTGTGAAGGGTTCCTATCACCCTGTTCCTGCAGCCTCTCGAGGTGTTCCTGAACATCAGCCCTTACCTCCAGCATGTCAGCTGTTCCCTCCGTGGTGATAGACCTCTGGGCCAGCTGGTGATGTTAGAAGGCAGCATGATGTTGGTGTGACTCAGATTGCGAGTCAGGGAAAATGTGATTTTGACATTACATATTTGTTTCATAGTGATTAAGAATCTTTAGAGCCCATTGTGGGATAAGCAATATCTCATAAGCTAAGCAAATTTGAAGTAAACCCCTATTTTCACAGTTGCTTCTTTGAGCAGACCTGCATGATCTTCTGTAATATGCAATTACCACTTTCCCCAGTCATGCTTTGGCCATCTGAGGTTCTAAATGTGATATAACAGCTTTCCTTTTTAGTATTAAAAGCAGCTTTACAAATCAAAATATAGATGATTATTATTTATAGTTGTGTGATAAACCTTTTTGGATTTGTATTTATATAATCCAAGAACTTTCACCCTCTGTTTGATTATTACTTTCTAGGTTACTTTCTGTTCAATTCAAGTATTCTTTTCTTAGGCAGTCCTGTGAACTATTTTTGCAACATACCCTAATTTCTCTGTGACAGAATAATAATTAGAGAGGTTGTTTACCTCAGGAATTTAGTCGGGCTGATACCTTGCATTCAGGCAGTATCTACAGAAAGATTAATTAATTGAATCATCACTGATTAAGAAGTCACCTGAAGTGGAAAACACTGATTCATTTCTGCATACTAACAAATTATAAAAAACTGAACCATTCAAACTGTCCTTTTGTATACAAGAGCCCTACTGTGTTGGCATACTGCATCCATAAGTGGTTGTTTGTCTGGTAAGGTACATATTTTGTATTTAATTTAGGCCAAATACATATTTTATGTATGTCATTGAAGTAAACAACATTATGTAGGTAGCACCTGTAAATCAGCATGTCCCTGAATGCAACACGTTGAACAGCTTTGCAAAAATAACACATACCGGGATTTTTTTCAGGCCCCAGCAGAAAGAAGAAATATTTATAGCTGCTATAAAAATATTTACAGTAGAACAAAATGTGATAATATTAAATATTTGTTGTTTTGTCACTAGTCATAAAAATACTTATTTTCTTGGAGGAAAAATTGTGTTTTCTGCATTTAATGCTAGAAAAACCAACCAGATGTATCCTAGAACTGCTGGGACTTTCGTATTTCTTTCCCCCTCCTTTTTTTTTTTTAATGAGAGGATGTATTGCATTTTACAAAAACCTGGAAGGCTTTTGAAAAATGTCATTTTCTGTCTTACAAGCCTTTGTTGTTGCTTCCTCAGAGATGCAGTTTTATGTTTTGTCCACAAGATGGTGAAAATCTCAAGTTTTAATTATTTTTGAAGCCATTGTAAACTGTTAATTTTTAGCCTGAGTGCTCTGGCATTTCTCATAAGCACTTCAATTTGTTTTTGCAGTCCATCTGCTGGCAAGGACAAAATCAGAACAGCGCATAGGAAAATAATGATTTTGAATCATCCTGATAAAGGTAAATAATTATTACTTTTTTTAACCAGGGTTGGAAAGGAAGAGGCTTAAATGAGATCCTTTAAGTTTTCTGACTGTGTAAATAACCACATTGAGTGCAAACGTTTGTTGTTTATTTATTGACTTGAGCTTCTGTGTGTCTTCTCTCAGATAAACTGAGCTTTACGAACCAGTTTTACTAATTTTTCTTTAAAGTTGTTTTCTGTACTTGTGCTGCTTCAGTTAAAACTATGAGCTCAGGAGCTGATCTTCCACACTTCACAAAAACTTCTTTAAAAATGAGGAAAAATAAGCTATAAAAATTTTATGTTAAACTTAAATTCCTGTTTTGAACTGTGATGGAGCAGTTGCATGCATGAAAGTAACTTTCTGTGGGGAAATGTTTTGCAGTTAATAAGTACATCATTGATGAATTTCAGACTTTATAGGATTCACTTGGAAAAAATGTAAAGCTGGGCAGTGTTGCTGTACTGACCAGGTTTTTAATGTAAATTTATCTTAGAGAAAGGCTATTATTATAACTTTAACTACACTACAGCTGGTTGAGAAAGAAAGCCCATATGTTCATTGCTGTTTCTACTTTAAAATAGCAGATGGTGAAGAGTTGCACTGTATTTCAGAAGTCAAAAGGGGAAATCAGAGGGTTTTTATATCTTTTTGACAGAATTACAGGCTCCCTACCAGCACCCCATTTTAAGAAAATCAAAAAGTAAGTGTGACCACTGGCCATGGGAAGTGTTTAGTTGATGCTTTTCTTTTCTCTCTTCACCCTTCAGTTCAGTTTTAGAGTTGTCCTGCTTGTTTGATTTTACTCTATCTATAATGGGTAAGCTGCACAGACCTAGAAAAGAAATTCTCTTCTTCATTTCTAATCTATTATAGTGGTCAAAATTTCTCTTAACCACCAGAGTACCTATTAGGTCAAGATTTTTTTAAGAACAAACTTCTAAGTTGTAGCAGTACGTGGAGACATGAGCCAGAGAGAACTATGAATCTCCATGTGGATATTGAGGAGATCTGAAGAGATGGTTCCTGTTAGGAAGATCCTAACGACCCTAACAAAGATTTTATTGCCCCTGGAGCTGGGCACAGTGTAGGGTTGGATGGAAGTAGTGAGCCCTCCTGCCTCACAGTGAGATATGAACTAGGATTTCTCAGTAGTGTTTTCTCAGTAGGAACACCAGTTGAAGGGATTTGTGCCTCTCTGGTGACCCTGAAGCTCTTCTGGCATGGCTGTAGAAAAAACCTTGTGTAATATCTTCAGCTGCAGAGTGAGGGCCTGGAGTAATCTTGAACATGTGGCATCACAGAGAGGCTTGTTTGCTTGTGCATAGATCACTTCTGGCTGTGGGTAGCACAGATGTTCTTTTAAAGATAGTATTCAATGATATAACGTAATCTCAAAATAATATTTTACTACCTGGAGTTGATAGAAGAAAGGGTAGTAATAGATTTTAAGTTACCTATGTTCTGAGATCCAAACTGCTGGAGAGAGAATTATTAGAAATAAATAAGAAATATATAGAAATCTGCATAATAATATCCCCACAGAGTACTACTGAAATGGTTGCTTATTAACCTTTACAGTTCAGTTTTAAAATGTTTTTATATTGATACGTTGTATGTTAATTTATTAGTTACCAATTTTATGAAAGAACATTTCCTCACAGAAAAAAAGGAAGAGAGAAACCTTTTGGACTTGCCTTAATTATAAACAAACACTTAGGCAATCATGAGATTGAATTTCCTCTCATTGGAGGGCTACAAAATTAATATGGCACTTAAGGATGTAAATGTAGTGAAAACACTTCCAACAGATTTGAATTCACTTCAAGATCCTGTATTCTAGGTGTGTAGAAAATCAATACACATTTAAAAATTACTTGGAATACATTGTTTATTGCTGATTTTAGTCTTTACTATTTGTTTGATCCTCTTATCTACTCTGTGAAAGAAGCAATAGTCAATGTAGTAAATCCCATTCCTTGCTACAAGGCTACTTGATTTAAAAAAAGAAAAAATAACTTCTTTTTTCAATAGCCAATTCATTACCCATCCCTTGCCGTGCCTCACTTTCCTCCAGTGTGGCTTACTTATTAGAACCACACTCAAACAAGACCAAACCATGGAAAAGAACTTCATTCTTTTTTCCCAGTTGTTTTACTACACCATGAAATGAGTTTATACTGTTTTGGATTCCTGCAGAAATGTCTTTAAGAAAAGAAATATTAAAAAATTTTTAAGAAAGAAGTGTTTAAGCAAGCCTCACCTTTTTGTTTTTATTTGTATATGTCTACAAGCAGCTCTGCATGTTTCTTCTATCATTTTCTTCTCTGATTAATAGAACGAATGAAATGGTGAATGAAAAAAATGGTTGAACAAATGCCTTGGAAAAGGCTATGTAGTGCACAATACTGCTGGAATCACATTTTCACATAAAAATATAGGTGTATTACAGTAAGTGGTAAGTTATTGGTAGAGACCTTGTAGTGTTGTTTTTGGTGACTGTGGCCAGATGGTTGGCACTCAAGGGGAGAGTGAATAAACCCCAAACACAAAAAGGCTGCTGAACTGTAATCAGATTGTTAGATGGAGCGTAGAGCAATGACAGTGTTCAACACTGGAAGTTAGAAGGCGTACCATGTTTAAATAGCTTTAATGTGGTGGTTTCTGGCTGGTAACTCTGGGCATCTCACACACGAGATGCTTGCACAATTCTTTGTCAAAATTATTTTAAAATTTACCACTCAGTTTTTGGGATGAGTGGAAGTTATAGCTGTTAGGATTGAGTGAATGTTCAGGACAGCTGACCTTGCATACATTTGCAGTAGCATCCCACTGCAGATCTAAATGACAGGATGTAAAGTGATTTCAGATTTCAGTCTTCTCTCTGAGACAACTTGTTCCGTGTTCTTCTGCAGTGATTTTAGTTTTGATTACATTTCTCATGTTTCCTTATCAATTAGTTCACTTCTTATCAATGCCATTTGTATCAAAAGGATCTGTGTAGGAAAGAGCTAATAAAAATGAGTAATAAAGCAATGCTGCAAGTAAGGTAGTTTGGTACTTAATACTACTATGTAAACAGTGTTCCTTTCCCCTTTCTCTTCTCAGGTGGATCACCTTACTTAGCAACAAAAATAAATGAAGCAAAAGACTTGTTGGAATCAAGTGCCAAAAACTGAAACCCGAAGCCTTGGGTCGTAGGAGATTCCGCAGATCCATTGTGCAATAGCTTTCATGTCTGCTTGCTCTGCACAGTTTCTTAACATTGATTGTTCATATTTATTGTCATAACTAAAATGATTAGATATTTAAAAGCAAACTGAAATATTTTACAGTTATGTAAAGTTATGCATAGTTATTCCTCTGCAAGGAGCAGGGAGTTGGAATGATGATCCTTCCAACTTGAGATGTTCTATGATTCTGTCTCAATTTAAGTGTATTTTTACAGAACTATGATCCCTTACAAGCTTTGTAAAAGTTCTCTTGACTGTCTCTGTTTTTTTTCGGAAGTACTTGTTTCTTCCATTAAATTCTGGATCTTTTAAAATAAAATTTTAAAAGCAGTCTTAAATATAGGCTTGTTTCTTCATTAGTAAAGAAACAACCCTATCTTTAGGGTCACCATAAAATCTGTGATAGTGTATTGAGTCACAGGAAATATGGCAGACCCCATTTGGCAAGTTTGCAGCACCACCTTACACTTGAATCTGTTCATTTGTGAAGCAGTAGGGTTTGTTCATGGGTGCAGTTCGAGAGCTGCAACTCAGGACAAAATGAGTGATGGAACTACAGACTGCAGCTTCCACTAGGTGTGTATATGGGGCTTGGAGCTATGAATGAGGATTCTTGGCTTTGGTTACTTTTACATATTTAAGGGTCTCTGAAATAGTCAAGTAATTATTTGCACATGCTTTTCCTTCAAGTCACAGAGTATGTTTAATCTCTAGCAGTTGGGGTAAACATGGGGTTTTCTGCAAGGATTTTCATGGCAGTGGGATTCAAGATTGTAGGTCCACGTGGCATGGTTTAGATGGATTTTCCAGGCTGTTGTTGTCTGAGTCAGCCCAGTCATGTGAGCTTGGTGTAGGACTGATACAGCAAGGAACAAACAGGAGAGTACCTGCTTTGCACATGGCTCCAGGAGCATTTCCTGGGTTAGTTCTCCAGTAATGCTCACATTTCTGCATTATGCTTCATATCCCAGAGCATACATACCTCCCTCCTTATGTAGCATCCTAGCAACCTAGTGCTGTTGGGAATCCCCAGTGGCTTTGGGGAATCCTGAAGTCATGGATCTCAGACTTTAAAGAGAACAGGTTTTAATTGACAGCTGAGAGTATGTGCTATTTAGAGCACTTGGCTGCTGCAGATTTCTACCAGTAAGTTGACTGCAGATGAATTAATTCTCCTAAGCATAGAGAGTCTAGTGCATTCTGTGCAAGACTGGAAAAACTTCTAGTGTCCATTCAAACTCTGTCATTAGAGGTACAATAAACAGCTTGCTGAAGTGCTACAAATATAAAATTTAGGTACTCCATTTTCTAGGTTATTTAGCCAGAGGTAAGTTGGCTAAGAGCAGTTAATATGAGGTTGGATGCTTTAATTATTTATTCACCAGAACATGCATTTGTAGTTCATCCAGTGGTGGATGTTCAGATTATATGGATTTTTCCTTGAAAGGAAGAAAAAATAAGTTTTTTTTTTTTTATCAGGTTCCTCACACTTTGTCACAATTCCCTTACTTTCATTAAAGGGAGATGAAAAATTTTAAGTTGACCCTAAAAGAAGATAGTAATTCTAAGTACTTTAGAGACTTCATTACAATTAGAGTGGCAAGACATATGGCACAATTTCACTGGATAAAGCAAAAAAGACCGCCAGGGGAAACCTGCCTGGGAGTAGCATACGCTGTACGAGTACTACAGTTGTGTCATATAACTAATGCTCTAATAAAAGAAACTTCAATGAAAAGAGTTTATTCCTATGCAGTAGCTTTAATTGGTTCTTGTTAAAGGAGTAGCCATCAATTAATGCTCGTGTAGGGTTAGTCATTCCTTTCACTGGTATATCAGTCTGTATTGGCAAAAAATAGAATCATGACTGTTCATTTTGGGAGAAGTGAAATGGTGGTGTTCCTAATTTTCTGAAGTGGAATCTGTAAGTGATATGAATCATTGTGCAAAACCAAAGTTGATGTGAATGGTAGGTAGCAAAAACATTCTGCTTAATGATTTTGAACTGACTAGCTGTTGTTTTCATATAGCTACCTTTTTTTTTTTTTCCTGAGTAAAATGAGTTACAGAGAGCTGTTCTAAAGTATCAGTTAAAACAAATGCATTAAAGATGGCTACTTGCTCTGCTCTTAAAAATGAACTTCCCATGTCTTTGTAAGAAGTACAGGGTTTGGGGTTTTTTTGTGAGATTCTGTTGTTGATAATTTTCTCCCTGATCTAATTATTTATATCTGATTGTTTTGGACAAAATTTTCTGCCTTTCAGTTATGAGAGAGATTGTCCTTCTTAACAAAAAGAAATAAAACTGAGTTCCAGTTCTGCTTTCTCAATTTTTTTCAGAGCAGACTACTGATCAGTTAACAAATTTGATAAATTAGCAAGTTAAAAAATTAGAGAGATTAACTGGCTTGTCATATCTCTGGAAAATGCTGAAAAATTAATGAAGCTAATGAGGAGTAGTTGTGAAAGCATCACATACACAAAAGCATATTTTTTCTTGTCTGTTTACTTGCACAGCTTGCTTTACCTACTAAGTGATGTTTAGAAGGATGAATATAGGATAGGGAAAAGCAAATCATGGAAATGCTGCTCAATTTGTTGTTGCTGATAGTCAACATGGCAGGCTGAGGAATGTCTTTGGAGACTGCCTTGCAGAACAGCACCTGGATTGATGTTCAGCTGGGCTAGGAAGAACAGGATGCTACTATTTTTAAAAACATGACCTGGTAATTTAATCTTAAAAATATTCAGCCTCTTGAGACTATTTTCTTTACTTGTCAAATGCGTAAGTGTTTTTTGTGTAAGAAAAGTGCAGAGGTTGATTTATTCTGGTGCAATTTCTGTCCATCTGTAGTACGAGCAGACTCATTTTTCATGTGTTGCTTTAATGGTCAGAAAATGTTCATCTGTAACTTCTTAGCTTGGGAGTTCCCAGGTATTTTTCTACTTGGACGATAACCCAGATACCCTCTTTAGCTTCAGAAGTCAGGCAGGACTAAGTGCATTTATATGGCATTGCTGTGGATGATTCCCAGTTAATTTAATGAAGCAGAGCTTGCTCATCTACCTGGTTTTTACTCTTAGTCCTTGAGAGTTTTACCTGGTATTTCATTCTTTACCCATGATACAGCAGAGTTAGGCATACATACATGCTAGGTCTACAGAAAGACCCAGTGGAATCTGGTTATCTGCCTATGCATGAGTGCAACTTGGAAAACTTCTGCTACCTTAAGTTGGGACAGGGATAGAATCGAGACAAAAAAACAAGGGCAGAGTTCACAAACCTTTGCCTGATCTTCTAGGTAGTTTAAAAGTAAAATTTACTCTCCTGTGTGGTTGGATTTTTGCTTCTGTATAGGTGTAAAACTACTTTCTTCTCGTGAGGTTTTTGCTCAGTTCAACACTTATTTCATCCTTAAATCAACAAATTAAGTGCCTGGTGTCTTCAGTTCCCTAAAAAGCCTGATCTGGTGTCTGTGGTTGTGGGGTGCCTCATCAGCCTGGGTGTGAAAATGACAGTATCTGACCTGCTACTCAGGTGAGACTGGTGATGAAGCTGGGCTGAGGAGGTGACAGCCCTTGCTCTGCTTCCTGCTGCAGCTGTGCCTTGCTGCAGAATGTAAGGCTCATAAAGCCTGCAAGATTCCTGGGCCTGAGTACTGAGCTCAGGTCAGCTTCAAACTGTGAAACCATCTCTAAACAACTGACGGAAATTCACCAGCTGAGGTATTGCTGACTTCCTCAGGAGCCTCACGTCCCACAGGCTGGTCTTTGCGGTCTTTCCTTTAATTCAGACTGCTGTGAGCTTCTGTATGACTTGTTCTGTCTGACTTTGGCAAGCAGGACGATAGACTGGCACTAAATGGCCAGTTAAACTTTCCAGAGCTTTTTAGTTGAATTGTGACAATACGAATGTTTTCCTTGGGTCATGGCCAGCAAGGTTTTGTGTGTAGATTGCAAAACCATGTTAGTGAATTTGAATCATCACCAGCACCATCTTGGGACTTTTGAACTTTGTCATTTCAGCGATTGCTCTCAAGCAACAGTTTGTATGTACATGTATTTATAAGCATGCAGGTGTTTATATGCATACACAGAGCTTTTCAGGATCCTGTGTGGAATTTTGGATCTGTACTGGGGCACACTTCCAAAAGATAATACTTTTCTTGATTTTTTTTAAAACTACATTTTCCAAATCAGATCAAGACAGCAAAAATAATGCCAAAGTAAATTAGATGTCTTAATTTATTTATGTGCATAAATAGGAAGCCAATTAAAAATCAACACACACTGCCCAAATGTCTCAAATTTTTTCTTTTTATTGAGTTTATTCTCAGTTTTGCTCTAATATGGATACATACAATGTAGTTATGAGTCTTCTAAAGAAATAGTGTTCTTCTGTCATCATCGTATTGTGTTTGTACAAGATCCATGTACCCAACTTTTATTAAATGAGGCAAAAATAAAAAATTACAGCTTTTTGGGATGTTGCCCAAATAAAATTTTCTGTTTGCAAATGATTAAAATTTCAGCTACATTTAAAATATGCTTTTGTATTTTACTCTGGGGGCATTGAGTAGGAGGGAGGGAATTCTAAGTCATTATTTGATGTCTTACTGATTGTTAATGGTCAATGAACCATGGATACTTGTGAATACTTGAATTGTCAGCCTAGTTAGCAATACACCTACTTCCTTTATTATTAGGAAATCGCAAAACTATGCCTAGAATGAGAAACATCATTTTGACAATGGTAACATCATCAGATTAATATTATTAAGATTTTTCAAGAGGTAGTTATGGAACTCAGAGTAATCGCTCTACAGCTTCATGTGACATTAAAACACCTCTACTGTGCTGTTGCAATTTCCTTATTTATATACTGGCATATACAAGGAGAAGTTAATTAGGTGGATTATTTTTTTTTTTAATATAGCAAATACTGCATCTAATAAACTCTAGTTTTAAATAGTGGCAAAGTTCTCCAACATTATTGTATGATGTAAATGTTGCATAAAGCATGGTTCTGTATGCAGTAATTTCTCCTGACTGTTGGATTTGATCTGGGCAACTTGGGTGTTCCTTATATCTGACAGGTGAGTGAACAGTTTGTGGTGCAAAGAATAGTAGAGGTCCTAAACATTCCAGTGAATACAATTTGACTAATACAATGTTAGGAAGAAATTCTTCACTATGGGGAAGTCAGGCATTGGTACAGGTTGCCCAGAGAAGCTGTGGATGCCCCATCCCTGGCAGTGTTCCAGGCCAGGCTGGATGGCATCCTGAGCAACCTGGTCTAGTGGAAGGTGTCCCTGCCCATGGCAGGGGGTTGGACTAGAGGATCTTTCATGTCCCTTCCAACCCAAACCATTCTGTGATTCTATAATATAATGAAAGAAGTGTAAACAAAATTCTAGTGAAGAGCTCAATAGATAAGAAGTTGTTGGCATGACTGGGAGCAGATGGAAGGGGTTAAGGGGGTTACTCTATGGAAAGCCTGGTTTGTCCTGTGTCTTTTCCTGTTCTACAAATTCGTCAGTGACCTGGAGAAGGAGACTAAGCCCTCATCAAGTTTACCAATGATGCCAAATGATGTGAACCACTCTTTACTCTGGAGGGAAGAGCTGACGTTCATGGGGACCTGGAGAGGCTGCAGGAATGGGGTGACGGGAACCCTTTGTGACATTCCACAAGGATGGGTGCAGAGCCAGGTGCCTGGGAAGGAAATGCCCCTGGAAGTTCTAGGGGCTGGGGAATGCCAGGCTGGGGAGTGACTCTGCTGAAAGAACCTGGGCCACAGCAAGAATAAGAGCCAGTGGTGTGTCCTGGCAGGAGAGAGGGACAGCAGCCTCCCGGCTGTGGGAGTGGGAGCATGGTCACCAGATCGACAGAAACAGCTCTTCTCAGCCACCACCCCGAGCTGCAGCATCCAGTCTGGGGACCTCTGAACTGCAAAGACATTGGGCAACCACACCAGGTCCAGTAAAGGCCACCCCAGGGTTTGGGGGCTGGAGCACTTTGCCCTGTGAGGAGGGGCTGCAGGAGTAGAACTTGTTCACTCTGAAGAAGAGAGGGCTGCTGGGGGTCCTCACAGCAGCCCCCCAGCATTGTAAGGTCATAAAGAACACAGGCCGAGGCTCTCTACCTCATGCGTGGTGGGAGGTTGATAAATAAGGAGCACAAGTTGAAAAGGAGGTGCAGGTTGGAGATAAATAATGCTGTTTCATCCCACAATCCAGCAGTGACACAGGCTGTCCAGAGAGGTTGTGCATTCTCCTTCCTTGGGAATTTTTCAAGATCCACTGCTCTGACCCTGCATGTGGCCTTGCTTTGAGCAGCAGGTAAGGACCTTCTGAAGTCCCTCCCAACCTGAATTGTCCTATGCAATCAGATCCAGTGGGGAGGACAGATAATAAAGGTATAATAACACAGGAGTCACATCAGGTAAGTATCCTGCAATAGTTCTGTGTGAGGCTTTTGTTTGCTTGCTTTTTATAAAGTTTGAAGTACAGCTGAACTTAGAATCATATTTAAAATAGTATTGAGAGCTGCACAATACAAAATATCAGTATTTTTATGCCACTCTGTGTTGGTGTCCTGGAGCCAGCACTTCAGGGGACTATGGGTCCAGTCTTGGTGCTACTGGGCAGTCAGTCCTTTGTTCTTAATACTGGGTGATGGGAAGCCTTGTAGTCTCCACTGGGCAAAGAACAAAGACATTCTGCCTTGTAAAACTTCCAGTGGCCTGAACAGACAGAAATACCTCCCCAAATCATGAGCACCTAGTTACCGTGTTCAGCAGTGGGCCAGCCCGTAACTGCTTAGTGCTTCCTGCACTGGCGTCAGTGGGAATTTCTGTGGAAGGAACTGCTGCAGGGGACAAATTGATCAGCTAAGAGAGGCTTAAAGATCTGAGTGCTGAGGTTACTGATAGCAGACCGGGTTTCTTGAATTAAGTAGAGGACTGCCGGATTCCCAGTTAGGTTTGTTTTACTTGCAGCTGGGGAAGAAGCAGTGTGATTCCCATCTGAGATTAAAAAAGTCCTTTGCAAGCTCTGGTTTGTTATGTTTCTTCTAATCCTAATGTATTATTTAACCCCTAGTCCACATCACTCTCAACAGCACATAGGTACCTTTTCAGCAGGGGCCTTAAATACCTGGCAGAGCAAGCTGGGATCCAGGAGCTGTGCCACAAAGCAACATCTGCAACTTCCTTACGCACTCAGTTGGCATCTTCCATACATGGTTATTACACAATTAAATATTTCAATGTTTGGTGAGTCGGCTTTGGTCTTTTCCACCATTCCCATCATTAAAGTACAATCCTGCAGATGTTTCCAGGGCTCCTGCCTTCCCTTCAAGCCATCTTCTCAATAACTGTGAAAGTGCCCTTACTATCTGTCTTTTTCTTCATGCAACCACTCTAGCTTCAGTCTTCCATAATTCATGGTCTTGCAGGAGGTGCACCGAAATGATTTTAGCTACCTCCAACGTTTTTGGACAGAAGGATAATAAAAATGATTTCACAGTAACCAAAGTAAGTCAGTTCATTGGTGAAAGCACTTAAATATAACTTATTAGCTATTCAGGAGGAAGGTTTTACTAAAGGTACAATGCATTTATGTATTAAAGTGCAGCTCAGCTCTTGAAAAATGACTACGTAAATAAGCACTTGTCACATCTTATTTTTGTTGATTTTTTTCTTCTCCTTCTAAATTTGTTTTCTGCTGTTAACTCTACTGCTGTCATGATTTTAACCATAAAGTAGCTGGATCCTATCCCTAGTGAAGTTAATTGCCACTGAGTTTCACTTGTGTGTTCCCACTGATGAGGTGCTGTTACAAGCATTCTTACAAGACAGAAGGCACAAGCCAGTGTGACTCATGGCACAACATGACACAGAAACTTTTGGAATATGAAGTTTGAGATAAAAAGATCAGGTTGTGGTCCAGTTTTCTAAGTCCAGGGTAAAAAAATTATAACTGAGAATATGAGGTAAATCCACAAAATGTTTTAAACTCATAATTTCAACTAGGCCTGACAGTGTGCCAGTATGTCCAGTAGGGGATCAAGAGTCACTTTTGCTCCAACAGCATCCATAGGTCATCTAATTTCCTAGTTTCTTTATGTCTGGGCATAGGGGCTATTAGCACTAATAGGCTTAATTCTAGCACTGTGCAGAGGCACGATGCAGTCCTGGGGAACCAGAGGTTAAATCAAGAAAAAATATAACTGCAGTAGGTTCCAAAACTGAGGTGAAGAAACAGCTGGGGAGGTGTTTCTAGAGTACGAATCTGACTGCAGACACCATAATTCAAGTTACTCAAATGTTTGGCTCCTTTTATCCGTTTTGGATCTCGCTATTAGCACCTTGGTACTTGTATACAAAGAATACTTGATAGCACAATCACAAAAGCAATAAACAGCCTTACAAAGACGTAGATCTAAGGTGACTCCTTCAAGTGGAATCGTACTTTAAGCGCGATTTCAATGTCACGTATCATAATTGCATCTAATATTAGAGACTGACTTAATGCAACACAATGTCAATGACAATATAAAGGCAATCATGAACAGAGAAGATAACTGAAAACTGTTTAGGGGCATGGAAGGAAGGATTACACTGCAGTGAAGACTTCTGTAGACACTACAAACCTTTTTCAGTGACACACAGTGGAATTTTTTTCTCTCCTAAGCCTCTGGACACTTTATTCCTATTTCCATTTTGATACTGGAATCTGCCTGGAATGTCTAAATGTGATTTAGGGTTGGGGTTTTTTCCCCTTCCTCAAACTTGTGAATCTATCTTCTGCTAAGCACTGAAGTTACATATGTAAAGTTGGTTAGCAAGCTGAATAGACTACCAGCTGCTGAGAATTAAATCCATCTGAAAGGGTTTTCTTCTTCCCCTCAGGAATACATATCCTCCCACCCCGCAAAGGGACATGGTTTAAAGGGTGTGAAGCTAGACTATTTTGGCTCTATCAAAGTCTGAAGATGGAATGAAAATGTCACACACCTTCCTAAATGTCTGTGAGTCTCTATCAGATTTTTTGTGGGTGTAGGTAGCAGCAGTGTGACCCGCTTACACCAACGTAACAGCGTGTAGCTCCGGAAGGCCCTGTGCCTTGCACATGATTCCCTCTTTCAGCAATGCTTGTGATGGGGCTGTAATTTCAATTAATTGAAATGACATCTGCTGAGCTGCACAGTCTCTGCCTTGCCCTGATGTGAATGCATAGGTGCACACAGAGGTGCTGCAGAGGAGCTGCCTTTGGCAGTGGCACATCTTAGATCTGCTTATGCCAGGCACATACAAGCATCTTCCATGTGCTTCAGGTTTGGCCGGCCTACAGAATCATAGAAGGGAACCATAGACTGTCCTGAGCTGGAAGGGACCCACAAGGATCAATGAGTCCAGTGCTTCTCCCCTTGTCTCCTCTCCTCACCAGAGGAATGGATTTATTTATGCCTATAAACGTTCAGCTGAAATTCTGTGACAAAACTAGAGATAGCACGTTACAAAATCCATATAACCAATGCAAATGAAAAACCTTTGCAGATGTTAATGCAGCAACAGGTGAAGGCTTAAGTTCTGAAACACAGAAGCTTGGCTGGGCTTTTTCTACTCATTTAAACAGCTTCCCTCTCCTCCTCTCCCCCGCCCCCCCAAAAAAACTCAAAAAGCAACCAACCCAGAGGTTCAGAGGGCATCAGTAAAACACCAGTCTCACTGGTTTACCATGAAAGCCAGGTTGCTGAAGCTGAGGAAAGCTTTAAAAGTGACCCTATTGTAGTCTAAAAACACCTGAATTATCGGGATCTCTTACAATAGAATGAATTTTCTTTTTTTTTTTTCAGTGAACTGCCATTTTAATAATGCTTTGAATTTCAGCAGTGATAACTATTTCTAATTAGTCCTTCCAATTTTGTGAGGAAGGAAGGAAGAAATCCATAATACAAAACGAATTCTAATGAGGGATGAAACTCTCCTCCTCAGAAACAGTGCTCCAAGAGCTGCAGAGATTCGCCCCATGGGGACCTGTCTGACACTTTAGCTTAACACTCAAGAGTTTAAGTGACCCTACAGAATATAAATCAGCTTGTGCTGCTTCAGCATTAGCTGCTGAGCAGCCAGTGCACGGGAAAGTTGACCTGTTTACTCAGGTTGGCTTGTAGTTTAGTTGAAAAAACTCCCAGGTTTTGGTTGCATTGTGGAGAGTGGAAGTGGGGAGCACTCATAAGTTGGTTCTATATTGTGAAAAGTCCTCTTTCAAAAGCCTGTCCATGGATGACAAGAAAAAGCAGTGTGTGGAGATGTCCTTGCTGACTGGTGAGCCCCTGGTTTGGGATGACCCTGGGTGAGGATTCTGAAGTCATAAGCAGATGACATTACAGCCCTGAAAGTGGGTTTATTTCTACAAGCTTATGCTACCAATAGCCTTTAATGAATGTGCAAGCATAGTATTTTACAGCCCAATTTGAAAAATTGAAAACATGACAACTCTAAAGCTATTAATGATACCAATGGCTACACCGTGTGGTTCCAGAGCAAAGAAGAAAAGCTGTAGCAAGTGATGGCTTACACCTTACAAAAGGGCTGGAGGTGAGGGGTTGGGGGACATGATACCATTTTCCAAAATGCAGCAAAAAGAATGAGCATAAATGCTTTCAAATTTTTGAATGACTCAGTGTTTCATTAAAATGTGGAGGGGAAAATTATTTCATAAAAGACAAAGGCACTGTTTCAATTAAATAACTCATCCATGCCTGGAAAAGCTACCTTCTGACTCACATTTTCCTCTGCTGTGTCCATCCAGCAGAGGTTGCTAATGATTCTGATAGCAAGTTATTTCAGTCAGTAAAGGTAAAATGAAGAATGCAGGTTTTTTTCCATCGACCTTTGTGCCTGCTTTTGTATCCCTGCTTGCACTTGTGAAAAAGCATTGAACAGGTCTAAATGCTCTTCATACCTGATACCTGGTAGCCTATAGCTGTACCAAGGCAGCCTGGTAGAAACGAGGCTTCCTCGTTTTTGTTGCTTTATGAAATACTCCCCTTTTATTTTCAGTTTTTCTGCAACCAGCAAATTGCTAATGCCTCTGACTGGCAGGCAAGATTGCCTGATCCTCATTGCTGCAGTCCTGCTACCAATGCCTGGGGCTGAAGAGGATTTTTAACAGCATGAAAGACAAGCTGAATATGACAAGGCAGTGGATATGAGTTTGGGGGTTTTTTACCTGAGGATTTTCTTTCCATTTCTTTCATGTCGTTTATTATTTCTAGGCTTGTGAATGAGTAAAAAAGAAGCGTTTGTTGTTATTTTGAATTTTCTTTAAAAAAAACTTATCTTCTTGCTTCTAAGGTGATTGGCGTGGTGGACTGTGCTTTCAGGGAGAATGCCTGTTCAGTTTTCTCGTCTTTAGCAGCCTGTTGGACACCTTTGTGGATGTTCAGAAAACTTCTGTTTCCAGTAAAGCAGAGTAGCAACAGCTGCATGTATCTGCCAATCCTAATAACCCCCTCCAAGTTACAGAACGTGGAACCCAAGAAATTATCAGTGTTAAAGCCATGGCATTTCCTATATTTCACATCATTTGAATGTGAATAATGAAATCCAGCAACCATCATTCTTGATGTTTAAAAAGTGTGTATGAGCAGGTAAGCACTTTAAACAAGAAATGCAGTGCCAGCCAAAGTAATCTCTGCCATAATGTCCTCAAATTCCCTGGAGTTATAGTAGGGATTAACTTTTTTCATTATGTTTGAAAACTGGAGGAAAAAATGAGTTAAAGCTTTCTACCAGAAATTCCAATCAGCATTAAAGAGTTGAATGAATACTACTAAACATAAATTTAAAACAACCCAAACCAAACCTGCTCTTACCCGCTCAAAGGTTTAAATGGATGTTTTTCATCCATTTGTCTTCTCTGTGAGTGGCTTTACTTACTGAAACTTTTAGTAGCACAAATAGATTAGAAGAATGAACTTTTGAGCTAGGCACAAGTATTAAGAGGAAAGAATTGGTTTTCTTCCCAAGTGAACATTTGCATGAACTGTGCAAATGAGCATAACCACTGACACAGTGGAAATAGAAAAGGTCTTGTGATTAAACTCAGCTCAAATGTTCTACAGTAACTATGGAGTAAAAATAAATATTAGCAAAATAAGTAGGAAAAAAAGAGGAAAAAGCAGACTGTTTGTAGATATACTTTTGAGAGCACAAAGAGAATGTAATTTGTACACTTGAATTATTCACTGTGAATTACTCACTGAGATTTGGCCCACTATCATGGTTTAAGATGAACTGATACAACGTTGTAAAATGTATGCTCTCATTTGTAACTTATTTCAATCAAAATGGAAGTATTTTGGATTTTTCTAAGCATGTCAGTTATTAAATCTGTGTCCAGTTGCCAGACACTAAGAGATCAATGGGAAGCATTGATGATTAAGCTATTTTATGAGTACAGTACAATTCAGCAAAACAACTGCAACATCTATAAAGACAACAAGATTTAGTTTCTGGCCTGATGCTGTGATAAAGAAAGTGCAATCTTCTCTATTGTCCATCTCCTAAAGATTCCATTTTAATATTCATAATTGAAAAAATTACTGGGAATTGCTTCAGTGTTGTCCTTCTGGGGTTGGGTTTTACCAATCTGCTGAAAATGTCCACTGAAGTGAGTGGTTTCTCTAAAGACTTTTGACCTTTAAGGTGAAATAACCCTATACATAGTCTTCAGTGCAAATGTTTATAGCTGCTAAGCAATTTTCCAATGCAGCTGGCCATTTTTATATCTTGAAAAACTAGTAATGATACAAACAGTTGATCATGGTTTACAATGGCAATAAACCTCTCAGTATTGGTTGTTACCAAAATAAATTGCCATTCTGTTAAATGTTAAATAACAAGTCATAAACTGCTGAAAACAACCAATTTCTTGTGGATTATTGCCTGAATAAATTTTAGTAGGAAGTGCAGATCATGAAGTTGTGATCAGCAGATCAGGCAGGCCTAATGAAATTTTGTATATTTTAGAAAACTGAAGCATCCTCAGAATATGATGCAAACCGTAACACAAATTAAACAACAAAAAAATTAAGTCTCCTGGTAGTTTTGGGATTTTTTTGTGAGATTATTTTTATCTTCTGATGCCAGCTCTTGCTGTTTCCATTGTTTCTTCAGGTGTTGAAAAACCCAGTCAATGCTGGCATGTTGAGCCCACCGAGAAGGCAGAGAGGAGCCTGTTCAAATACAAAGCACCTACATGAGATGTCTGCACAGAATCAGAGGGGTTAGTATCTGCTTTGGAGTAATTACTACTGCTCATCTCAAAAGCAAAAATGCCATCAAACATTCATAACTCAGGTGCCATCCTCCCAACAGTGAGTGACAGAAGACATCTTCACCATAGCAACGAGTGTTATCTCCTAAGACTAACATTAACCTCCCTTGTTACTAGTTTTAAATCCTTGGGTATAAACAGCAGTTGCAAGGCATGCGTGCCTTGATTGTGCATTTTCATTACTTAATATGTACCAGGTGTGTATTAGCTGCAGTAAGACTAAAAAAGACATCACCAGAAGGGGAAGCAATCAAAGGGATGGAAATACAGCCATTAATAATCTAGTCCTGGAAACATGATGAGGGAGAGGTCTCCTGCTTATGAAAATCAGACCTCTCCACAGAGAAGCCTGGCAGAGAGTGCTCTTCAGCAGCAGCATCCTCCCCCTCGATCCGCTGGTTGATTTCAAATCAGTCAGGGAGAGGTGGGAGAAGAGAGCAAAAGGAGGAAGGGAGAGAGAGTTATTTCTATTTCTCTCCTTTTCCTTCTGCACCTCTCTGCCTGCACACTTTTTTCTCAGCAGCGTTGAAATCCAGGAAATTTGAACCAAATATTTTAGCTATTTAAAATTGCTGCATTATGCATTTTTTCAGAATGTCACCAAAGATTTTTCAAGTAAAGGAGATGAAATTCCCCTCATAATAGCCCTGTAGGATACAGTGATATCCTGGGAGTGCCATAAAAATGCCATTAAGAGACATTTCATTTTGGCTTCTGGAGGCTCTACACTTATCTATTTTGACTTAAACTCTTTCTTCCATCTCTGCAAGAGAGGAACATGACACAGGAGTTGCACAAAATGAGCTGAGATCAGGGAAGACAGATTGTAAATCGAGACTTGCTAGAGCTAAATCATGTTCTCTCTCTTGATCTCTTATCTGATAACTTTTATCCAAAAGGTATTGAGGAAGTTAATTGCAACTGCTAAGACGAATCTTTAGGAAATATCATTCTCCAGAGCCTTCTTTTCCCTGCTCTCCAGACCCCATGTTGCATTTTTTTCAAGCCCTCAGTATGAAATGGTTATCTTGTGAATTTTAACATCCTTATCCTTTCCTACAGAACTGTTCAGACGAAGAAGAAAACTGTAGCTTTTTATTTGCAAGGTTTAGGAATCCAGAGAAGCAGTGCGTGAGGGGGAAAGACAGCAGGTTTCTGAATTCAAATGCTGGCTCTACTTTACGAGATAAAGACAAAGGTAAGAAAGGATGTTTTCTGTTCAGAGACTGAAGTATTACAGACAGTCTTGGATTAGAAAGAGGCTAAAATTCATGTTGTAAACTTCTAATTACCTTGTGTGGCATGACTTATAGATACACTATCTTGCAGAGATAGTGAAGTTGTGAGTACACGTTAAGACAGCTTTACGCATATAAAAAAGGGGTGTTGGTAAAGGCTGTGGGAGATCTAGTTACTCTCTGGAAACAGGTATCATAAAGCTCTTGGTGGCAAAATATTGCAACTTTCCCATTGCCAATAAGTATTTTAATATTCTCAGATCACCAAACTAACATTGCAGCCTGTTGTTACTTAATTGACAGAACATAGACATTGGTAGACATACAAATGTTTGAAGGAAGACCAAAACATAATCAGTAGCTGTTGGGAAAAGTCAGGTTATATCACACTCAAAAGGAGAGCTCTTGCCTCCCAGTTAAATCAGATGGAGAGGAAGATTGTTTTAGTCCATGCAATACATTGGTGTGTATGCAATGAGATGGGCTAAATAAAATTCACAGGAAGCAGGAGGCCCCGTCTGCTTTGACACCAATGCAAGCACAAACAGCTTTTAACATTTTGCACACTCAAAATCAAGTAAACCACCATTTTGCTGACAGCTTCAGCAGTGGCGTGAAAGCTGATTGGATACAGCATCTGATTTCATGTGTTATCTGCTTCAAGATCCAAGTGGTTCTATATTTTAATGTATCAAAGAAATGGATAAAATTCTGGATGCTGCGTCAGAGGGTGCATAAGGATCTTGAATGCTGAGGAGTATCTTACAGTAATGGACATATGGGGATGGAAAGACATTCCTGAAACATTTCTGCTATGTGGCACAGAGAGAAGGACAGATGATGTATTCAAAAGTAGCGCTGGATTCAGTGATCTAGGTTTTCCTCCTTCATCTTGACAATGTGCAATTTGCATATTCACCTCCAGTATCCACGTAATTTTTGAACTCTGGTTGTATCTGGCGTAGGTACTGATAAGGCATTAAACAGAGTGCTGTTTCCACAGCACTGCTGGCATCAACAGTGCTTTTGGACCAGAGCATGTTGTTCATAAGCCAAGGAAGATAGTGAGTCCACAAAATCAGACACAGGTAGGGAGGATGCATGGGAAGCAAGGGGGGGTGTGTGGGTCTGTGTGTTAAAAGTAAGCAGGGTGAAGCTAGAGAGAAGACACTTTTCCTACAGATAATCCTACAGATTATCCTACAGATAATCTATCCTTTATTACAGAGTTTTTCTTTTAGTGTTTTTCTTTTTGCTGAGGATGGCAGAGCAGAGACTCACTGTGAAATCTAGCAAAAGAAGTGAGCTTTGATTTTGTTTGCTCAGTTTCTCAAGAGCTGTTCTAAGACTAAGGTTAAAGACCACTAAACAAATGCAGGCTCCTTTTGTTTGGAAACTACTTAATGGCAAATATATTTATACTATCCAGTGACAGGTGTTTTCTATTTTATATTTTGCACTGACAGTTTCTTCAAGCAAAGCAATCACTACTTGGGTTGCGTGTTTCTTTATGTGCGAGTTCAATCAAGACAGAAACCCAAAATCACAAAAAGTGATTTTTACAGGGTGATATTGAGCTGCATTTCAGGCAGTAGGAACGGGCGGGGCTTTCTGGGAGGAAAGCCCTGGATGGATGTTAACATGATACCATTTTTCTGACCCCACTTTCTCCATACACTTTGAAGGAGGTAGATGTTAAAAGGTGGAGCTGCTGAGCCAAGTATATTTTCCTCTGTATTTGCAGCTAGACAATGAAAGAGGGAGACTGTGACACACAGCACGGGAACTGAAATGTATACTTAGGACAATTCCCCAATTATTCTCATTTTGTGAAGCCAACAGAAACCTCAGTAATGGCCTTGCTGTGGAAAGGGAGTTTTGAATGGCAGTTTGTTTTATGACTCCTAATTTATCTCTCCTTCAGTTGTTGGTCTCATGACTGACTCCTCCTTCCCTCTCCCACTCACACTATGTGGCGTCATCTGCAACAGCTTTCCTTGCATTTCACTGTACGCAGCCTCATAAGTTTTACTGTGAAATGCTTTGGCACATCGGCAGTGAGAAAAAATCTGTGTAACAAGCCTGATGCCTTAGAAATATTTTGTGTGTTCCTCTGCAGAGGATAGAAAGTGTAAAAACACAGGGGAAGGTATTCTGCAGAAAAAATGTATTACTGTATGTCACATGAATGCTGTTTGAGAGCTACAAATTCCTGCACAAAAAAATAATAAAACATAATAAACACCTCTCGTGCTGGCAACCTACATAAGAAGACACAGCTCAGCTTCCACTGGGGTTGAGGCTTGATAGAAAAGGGTCAGGAGAAGGGGAGAAAGAGAGGAGCCCTCAGACCCTTCCAAGCAGGTGGCATCCTGCCTGTCTCATTCACCTGCTCGGACAGTGTGTGACACGGGTGTCCCACAGGTGTCTCTGCAAACCCTGAGCCCACACTTGAATGATGCAGCAAGTGCTGATGGACATGCATCTGCCTGTCCCCTTCCCAGGCTTTGCTTGGACAAAGGAGATGCAGCTGAGGTTGAAATGAGGTGGGATGATAGGAAAGAAAACGTGGTGTGGCCAATGGAAGCAGACCTGGGCTGCCTTTGAAGTGCCCTGAATCTCTCAGCTGAAGTGAACACATCTTGCTCTCCCATCGAATGATGGGAAGGAAGGTCAAAAGAGCTCAGTTGGAAACAGCTGCCAAGGATAGCAAATTCTTACAAATTAGCGTGCCTTTTGGGAAGGAGGAAGGCAGTGCAATTTTGATGGGAATGGCTGCTTTCGGTTTGGGCTTAATCATGCAAGGTGCTGAGTGCCTTCAGTCCTCATTCATGTTGATAGGAACTGACTGTCCTCATGCTACCTGGCAGGCATGGCTGCTAGGTCAGTCCTCATTCCCCTCTCCCCCTCAGGCTGTCACTTCACTTCCTAAAGAATCTCTTCTTTGATGTCATCTGTAGCACAGGGAATTAATGAGGTTTTCTTTCAGACGCTTCTCATTTATCCCCAGAAAAACAGTGGGACAGATGTTTTTCTCTGCTAGAAAGTAAACCTTCAGGAAGATGACAGAAAAGAGCTGGTTGGATGTTTGTAGCATCCCTTTCCCAGACGTGCAGAGGGGGCTTGGACCTACTTTGGGTCTGTGAAAAGAAGGGGCAGCCATTTGGTGCTGACTACCCTCGTGAGCTGCGGTTCTCCTCTCTCCTTTCAAAGGATTTCTAACCCTCAGGGACCACCTCTGACCATATCATTCCCTGAGAAATGGATGCAAGGCATGCTTAATGTCAATGACATCTTAATCATCTGGTCTTTGAAAAGCAAAAAAGCCAAGACAAGTTCTTCTGTTAGCAGGAGCATCATAGTATTTGATAAAAATGGACTGCATGCATCTAGTTGAGATGCCTCTGTGCTGAACTGTGCAATTCACAAAATGTAAATGGGGTGCTTATCAGATGGATTATTTTCTGAAAGCACAGGCAAAATTACAGTAATTACTTTTCCTCCTGCTACATTATCTGTATTCCCAAGAAACTTTATAACTTCATGCAGAAAATAAATAAATATTTACTTAAAAGATCAGAATAGCTGAGCAAAGGTTCCCTTCACTTCCCACAAAATCAGCATTTCTCTTGAACAAAAAGCTGTTCTTGGCAGCATGAGATTTTCATGGGGGCAGGGGGAAACAGGTACTGTCAGTGAAAAATTTTCCAAGGAGATCACTAGATATTAATTTAGATTTTCAAGAAGCTGTAGTTTCCTGTAATTCCCACTTCTTTGACAAGCCCTTGGGTGAGAAATGAGTCCCTACTATTCTTCCTCCAGCAACTGAGTGCTTCGGCCCAGCTTTTTAGATATAACCACCAAGGTTATTGCCTGGGAATAATCAATATTAAGGACCCACCTTTTAATGCGAGATAAAGATTAATCTACTTTGTCATTCCACTTACTCACCCTTAAGCCCATTCATATACATGCATTGATTATATTTTGTGATTCTCAAAGAATAAATCTAAAGGACTAGTTAAAAAATAAAGCATCTGCCATGGCTTGTTCGGCTCATCAAACTGTGTAGATGATGGTGTAATTCTAACAACAACTGGTTCTACATTATCGTAGAGCTCTGTAGAGAAGTAATAAGCAAGCCTTACAACACTCCTCCATCCATCCCAAATGTAAGCATTTTAACCTGGTTTATTTGCTTTTTTATTCTCACATATGAAAAGCAAACATTTTCTTGGGCACTTGTATCCTCTGTTACTCTAGCATGATAGTGCCCTCCGTCTTTCATGGTTTTGTCCTCAAAATTTCCCCATGAGGTAGAAAGTGCTGTTTTGTTATAACTGAGAAACAGAAGTGCAGAAAACTTAGAAGACTTTTTTCATGACCACCTGGGAAAGTCAAAAGGGGTCAAGAGCTCAAGCCATGAGTTCAGCTGGGACCTTCTCACTTGCTTTCAAGCTTGTATGTAAGAAAAGTGGTTCACCAGCTGCTCTCCCATCTCTGATCTGGGAATAATGCAGTGTCCTCATGGGGTACGTCTGAATCTAAGACAACCTGTCTGACTGTACACTGAAACAGCCTCAGGACGTTCAGCCTGTTCATCACAGGCTTCACCATGAGCTGTGAGGATGGGAACAAGCAGCTGGGTGGTGCTACACACTTGAGCAAAAAGACCAGGACATCAATCCCTTTAGTGATAGCACCAGGGTCTGAGAGCTAACTCCAATTCCTAGGACACTGCTTCAGCCTTCTGAACTAACCTTCTTCCCAGAAAATATAGTTAATATGCAGGTGCTTTGTAGCTGGGCAGAGACCTTGTAACGTGAGCAACATCATCCCAAAAACACCCATTTAATTCTGATTAAGAAATCAACACAAAGATTCAACCTCATCCAGCTCAGCCCATGCCCTAAGTGTATGGAGATGATAAGAAAAACATTGCTGTTCTGTAACACATGCATGCAAATAGTTGGGAAATAGCTCAAAAGATATCAAGTAACTAATTGAGCATCATGACTGCACCACTGCATAAACTCCTTGAAAGAGCAGCAAAGGGTGAAAATTGCTGATGGCAATTTCCACAGTAGAGTAATTTAGCTCAGAGGCAAAGAGAGTGGTGAAGGAGAGAGAGAGTATATATGTCAGCGTGGGAGAGGCTGGATTCGTACAAGAAGGAGTGCATTAGAGTATGTGTGAGTGTGGAGGAGGGTTAGAAGTGAGTTTCTCAGAATTAGGGCAAATTCTGCATTCATAGTAGACCTGGCAGAGAAGCTGCATATGTGCATGTTTATACATATATACAGGTTTGACCTTGATCATCTCAGGGTCATTAGTGTTTTTTAAGACACTTTTCTGGAATATATTTCCAGTTCTTCCAAGCGCAGGGAAAAAAACCTTGAAGGTGGGATTGAAGGCCAGCTAAAAATGCAAAACTCAGAAAATGTACCAGTGATTTGGAAAATATATAAAAGCAGCAAGACTAGAGTGGAAAGATGGAGATGGGGAGATGGCAAGGGGGGACTGTTGCTATAATTATCTCCTGGAAAGATGCTGGCAGTGTTCATCAAAAGAGGAAATGTAGGGTGGGTGGGCATTCCACCTCCATCTCTTGGCAAAGGAGAACATATAGAGGGTCCTGTGCCACTGACAATAAGGAGTAGGAGTTAACTTGCACAGATTCGTTGTTCCTCTTTCACCATACCAGTGCCTTCAGGTAGGCAAAAAGAAAATGTTGTTTGCTGTAACCCAGAGTCTTCAGATGTAGAGAGGAGAATACTAAGAAATCAAAGGTTAAACCAGTGAGAAATTATTTTCTACAGCAATTTAGTAAAAAATGTCTCTTTCTTGAGATGGGCAGTGTATATCCAAGTTCTTTATGCACTCTGCATCTCTCCAATGTGTATGCCAGGAAAACAGAGTCAGATGTTTAGACTCTGGTTCCTACTCATTGCTGGTTTCCCTGGTAATCCACTCTAGCAGTATTCCAGCTTTGAGACTCCTAAGCACAAATTTTTGGGCTCATTCCCAGTCACTTATCTTTCCAGTGGGAACAGTCTATTTCTTACTTCACCCACTTAGGCACAGCAATTTATACTTCTGATTCATGCTGTGGTGGACTGAGGGGAAGATTTTATAGTGGTAATACCAATTGTCCCCTATCCCATAGTAACTTTAAAGTACTTAGCAAAACCTCAGGAGGTGTGGAAATGCATGACAGGAAAATAAAATGTTCATGTAAGTAACAGAATTGTCCCTTACATTTCCCTTAACCCCCAAAAGTCATGTTCACACAGCTAAATTTTCTTCTAATTAAGAAAACATCTCACGAGGCAAGGATTTCACCTTGAAAAGACACTTCAAATACATTCTCAGTGGTCATTGATCATAATAAGTCATTGATCTCTTGGTCAGTAGCTAAAAGATTTTGCTCTGACCACATTAACCTAAGGAGGAATCTAAGTGTACATTCAGTTGTCTGTATTTCCTTTCCCTTGCAGTGATTCACTGCAGCCTTGGCTAAGGATAAACAAAATTCATTAGAACAGTTTATATGGAATAGCTACATTCCTCACACTTCCACGCTTAAAAACTCCTAGCACCAGTAGTTCCTACTTCCAGTCCTAGGATCACATAAAGGATTAAGAAAGCCCATTATTCCTTGATTTTGTATTACATCTATAAGGGAAATGGATTACAATTCTGAAATGTGGGCTGTCTGCATGCTGACCTTACAGGGCACAGCCAAATTATTGGAGATGAATGCTTCTCTCAAGATGCTGTTTTCTATTATGTTCTTCTTTAGGAGTGGAAACCATCTGGGATTGACTGTTCAAATGGAACTTGATTTCTAGAAGCTTTTCAGCTTTACTGCACGCATGTGGCAATAATTACTTGCAAAATAAGGGCTGTGTGGATTGTGTTTCACCAAATGATTTAGGTATTTGTGATGGCTTTCCACCTGTTCAAGTTTTGATTGCAAAATCACTCTGTGCAGAAAAAAATATAGAAAAGTGTCAACACTGTGCAACTGAGGTAAACATCTCTTGATCTCCAAAAGCTACTTAACTGGTTTCCACTGTTTAAACATACTCTTGACTGTGGACTATCACAAACTCTCCATTTGAATTTTTAAATTGGTTCAAAGCATTAGGCCACAATCTCTTTGGAATAATTCAAAGAATAATTTAATGGCAATGAAGTTAAAGATAGCATTCAGAATAAACCCATTAAGACATCAAATCATTAATACACACTTGCATAAATTCCACTTCCAAATGAAACCTTTTACGAGATTCTGAAAAGTTTTGCATACTAGAGTCCAAATACATTCATGCACGGCTCAGAGTGATACTGCATAAAATAAAAAAAGTGATGGAAAAGTCAGGAAGACCCATAGGCCAAAAGCTACAAGTTCCTCAGAGCAAGTTTTAGACTATGGATGGAATCAGTATTTTTTAATAGACTAGAGAACTAAGTAGAAATTGTGGGTGTCAGTGTTCACCTTGGCCCTGGCAGGCAGATATGGCCCATGTTAGCCTAAGCTAAATCCCCCACAGATGAACTTGTAAAGAGTCTATAAAGAGGATGAATAAGCTGCTGTCATACATGTAGTGAGTGGAGGTTGGGGAGCCACTCAGCTGGCTGGATATAAGAGTACCTCTCCCTAAACCAGACATCTACATCTGGGAAGCTGAACAGCCTTGCAGACACTCAGCCTGACTCAGTGACTTGCTTTTCCGCTGCCTGTGATGGAAACATAAGCACTCTGCTCACACACCAACCCTTGGGAGCGTAAACTAGGGCCTCATCCTTTGCAGAACCTACACATCTCCAGGCTGGGTAAGTAGGCAAAGGCTTCTGTTGTGTCTCTATGACTCCCTTCTTGTAGAGGTGGATGGGTTTGGACATCACCTGTCAGACATTGCAGTGTGAGAGAAACTGGATGCTGTGCCACGCAGTTCCTGTGGCCGGGCTGCTTCTGCACTAGGGAGCACTGGACATTAAGGTTCAGGTCCCCAGATTCCTTTCCAAGGAGGAGGGAACCTGCAAGCCTCCAGCCTTGTCTCAAGGCTCTCTGTGTTTCTGCTGCAGTTTGGTTTAGGCCGGACAAGCTACTCGGTGTACTTTGCTGAGCTGGACTGATGGGCATCCCATAGAGGAGCTCCAACTCAGTCCTTCAGAAGAGAGCAGAGGACTTTGGAGAGCACCATGTCATGAAGGTATTTCTGAGTTGTTCTGTGGCCCTGGGAAGGGCTTCATGAGTTTCTTCCATAGTTCTCTCAGCCCACTCTTTCAATTTTCATTGCTGAACTGAGAAATTGGCTTCTCTATTGATGGCAGTGGAGATGAATACCAGCTCCTGTGGAATCTAAGGTCTGACCCTCATATGTGGATGTACTGAATCCTTACAGAGCTGTTTGTTTTACAATTGACTGTATATTGGAACTTTAAAAAAGAAAATATTCCAAACATGTCTTGTATAGGGTCATTAAACGACTATTTTTGAATTTATTTTCTTTTAAGATGCATTTATGATGTGGATGGATGGATAGATAGATAGATAGACACTTTTTTCCCCTGAGTGTCTTGGATTAGAAGCAGTATGAAAAGTTATGTAATGTTTAAAATACCATCACATTCTCCTAGCTGGTGATAAATATGGATTTTGATGTTAGGGAAATAGGGAAATGCTCCTCTATTAATCTGATCAGCTTTTTTTTTTCCTTTTTTTTTTAAGTCTGTCCCTTTAGAAACGTTCTTGTAACCCCTTGGACAAAATTTTTTTGTTTTCCTCCTCAGAGATGCTGAGATGATATTGAGTTACTTGGGAAATTAGATTTGTCAGCTTTATTTCTGGTTGCTGTCTACATTAATTTTATAATTAAAACCCAAAGATGTGTGTCTAATATGTATGAATCTATGAAAAGCAGAATGAGGAAGAAGTATGCTTAAACCCATACAAAAGAGGTAGTTTGACACATGTCAGCGTTACGTTTCAGTGCAAGAAAGGAAATATTTTTTTGGCAGAGAGCTCAGAGAACATGTAGGCAAACCAAGCAAAAAACTCCTAAATCTGAAAATTAGTCTGTGAAGTGTTTGTAGTCACAGTGAGTTTTTGCTAAAACATTCAAATAGAAATTATTGGATTGTAGATTTGGCATGCATTATAAGTTTTGCTCATTTATACACAGATTATATATGTTGTATTTTGTATATAAGGCTGGCATAGGGAAGGAGAAAAAAGTTGATTCAGGGAGCTCCCTCCTACCCACATCCTCTCAACTTCATTTTCCCCTGATTCTGATCATTCAATAAATCTTAAGCAAGGGGAAACACACATTTCCTCATCCTCTCCTCTGTTCTATGACGACATTCTAATGCTTGGCATTATTATTTACCACATACATTATAGGAAACTATTTACTTTGCAGCACCACGACCTTTGTGTGACTTGCCTCCTTGGGAGATGATGTGAATAAGTCACTGCCTGTGTGTGTCAGCAGTGGCAGTGTTCTCTGCTGACTGATACCTTCAAGGAGTGGCGTTGCTTCTGAGGGTAGCAACACCAAGGAGATATTTTGCAGATTTAGGAGCACCCCAGGAAACAGCAATCACAGTCCCTACCACTGAAAACCCTCGTCAAGTGGCACCATTTACCAGCTGTTCCCTTGTTTCACTGGAATCAGAAGGCTGGTGGGAGGCTCTAGCATTTCCAGTGAGCCACAGCTGAACGTGGGTTCATAAATTCAGCACCCCGTTAACGAGGTGGCAGTGCAGGATTGTGGATGTGACTGAGCGCTAGTTCTGTCTGCTTGAGACCCTGAACTGGGATGAGATAAAGGCACTGCCACAAACATGCTCCATCTCTCTGTGTTTTGAGTAAAGTCATCACTGGCTGGGCGTTGTAACCCTTGGTTTTCCAGCAGCTACCTGCGGTGAAGACCAAGTGCACTTTCCCCATGCTGGAACTTCCTCCTCAGCTGACTGCAGTCTCACGTCTCTTGTCATGATGCCTGAAAAACAGTGTCCCCAGTGAAAGGTGGAAGCTGGTTCTTGTTTGCCAGCATGGCTGGGCTGAGAAAGCAAGGTCCAGTCCTGTTTACATGGGACCTGCTGGCTGAACGCTGGATTGTGCCCCTACGTGCTAAATGTCAGATGGAGGCTTTGTAGCTGCTTTTCCAGTCATATGGCACAAGCCTTGAGTCATGCTTGCTCTCCTGAATTTAGATGCTGTAGGAGTAGTGTCAGTTCCTGAAGCTAGGTACTGGTAATCCATGGTGTCAATTAGCCACCACAGTTTGGACTTCTTGTTCCTCATATTTGAATGAAAATTTAAGTAAGTGGTAGCTTTTGGTCCATCAGGACAAATTTACTCTGAGTAGGCAGCCTTTCATTTTTCAAGGGTAATTAATATTATCCGTTTATATAAATCTTTATGGGTTCTCAGTTGCAATTGCTCATTCCTTTCTTCTTTGTAAACTGGACAGATTGCCATTTACATGTAGATTTTTTCCCTATATATGAGATTGCTGTTAGATGTATTTTATTATGTGGCTTGGTAGACATTTTTCCTTTGTAATTCACCTCTACCTATATGAGTTGCAGTAAAATAACAGAAATCACATAATGAACAAACTAAAAGACCTGATACACTGATGAAACAAAAAGCCATAGTCCACTTGAATGGTCTGGAAACTTTACACATACATACACAAACCCACACCAATCTGTAGACAGGACGAGAAGGGATGAATGCTGGATTAAGAAGATCTGAAGAAAGGTCTTCTTAGAATCTCAAGAGGAATGTCCCACCCTACCATGTTCTACACTTCAAGGCCTGTGTTTCTTGTGTTTCCTTGTGTTACTCAGAATGTGAGTGACTCTCAGACTTTGAATTCAGAGGTGCATGGTTCTCAATCAGATCTATACAAAGGTCTGAGGACTGTCTGAAACCTCAGAGTTAAGGGTGCTGAGAAGCGAGGTGTGCACCTACAGCTGCAGGTAGTGGATCAGTCTGGCAGGTGTCCTCAGAACATGTTGGATGCATACAACCTTTGCATGAAGTGATGGCAACTGGAACAGTGGGACATATTGCCTATCCAACAGCTCAGCAGATAAAGTGCTCACCTGGACAAGGAAAAATTAGGGTCTGGACCATAGTATGAAGTGGTGAGTGCCTCCATGACAGGATATTCTGCAAAGTTAGTTGACATCACTGGTATAGTTGGCTGACATCGCTCACATCTTTGGCTCTATGTCCACATTCAAGTGAAAATCCTGGTACTGAAAGCTTTTAAAAGCAAATTCTTGGTAGAAAACTTGCATTTTGCGGCTGGGTTTTGGAGTGTTGCTGAGTAGCTTTAATATTGGATTTGGTCACGGATTCCCCTTCTCTCTGTTTGCTTGGTAACAGCTCTAAGACACCCAGCAGTTCAAAAAGCAAAGATCTTAGCCTGAGTCTGTATGTTGCCATGTAATATAACTGTGATTTGCAAGAACTTTTTAGCAGTGAGTTATATCCTATGTCATGGCACAGAGTGGTGATTTCTCAACATCTCTGCTGGGAGAAGAGCCTTGGTACTCATGCATAGCTTTAAGCTTGTGCACCTCCTGCCTAGCTGCAAAACTGAGACTTCGTGTATCCAGAGCTATTTTCTTTGTTACTTAGCTGTTGATGTATGCTGTTACACTGAGTTCTTGTGGGATTTTGTGTTGCTTTTTTTGCCAGCCTAAACATTCTCATTCGGTTTGTTTCACAATGCATCAAATAAAGAGAGTTAATGAAAACCTTACTTTAGATTAGTTACACAGAAGAACAGTCGCATTGATTGTGGGATTGCCCACAAGAGACCTTTTTATAACCTTCCCAAAGCCTTGAATTCCTCACATGACCTAATCTCTGGAACACCTTTTGCTTTCTTCTATACATGGTTGCATGCGTGGATTGAGGAACATGAAACAGGGTGGGCCAAATGGGTCTGGGAGATTAAATCTTATTCTGGTTATTTCTGGAATGTTTTTGCTGCCACTTCTCCTTTGGAAATTGCAAATAAAGTAATTTCAAGGCTTGTAGCAAATTTAGGAAGAAGTTGTCCAGGTTCTTTCTCCAATTAGGATCCACCTACTATTGCTGCAGATCATCCATAGTTTCCTGTTGATGGTACAGCTTGTTAACTGCCTGAAAAAAGGCTTGAACTACTTCTAAATTAACTTTCCAGAAGATCAAACCATGTAGAAAGAAGAAGTCCAGAAGAAGAAAGCCAAGTATCGTATTGCTTAACCTGGGAGCAGTAAGTAGAGTGAATTGAGCTGGGCAGAGGCTGTACAATCACAGCTGTGATGTCTCCTGTGGCCAAATTAGCTTGTTCACTGCTTGTGGGGATATGTACTGTGTCAAAGTCACATCTCTGGTTGGCCTTTGGTTAGGCCTCTTTCCCCAGATCTATCCAGATCACCCTCTGATGTCTTTCTCAATGCTGTGTGTGACAGAAATCTCAGCATTCTTGAAAGAAAGACAAAAATGTAAGGTCTCAATCCTAAACATGTACAGATTTCCTGATTGCATGACCAATGTACATCATTGAACTTCTGACCATCTGCCCAGGATTTATTACTGTAAATAAAAAGCTCTGCACTTCAGAAAAGCAACAGTTCTGTGTTACATAAATGACTACCCTGTTCCATTTCACCTGGGCATGCACTTTCATACTCTCCTTTGCACATTTGAACTACACAGACCACAAAAATCAAACAAAGGCTGCAAATCCTGCATTATTCCTGCTCTTGACTGTAAACCTTTGAAACAGTTGGGATTTCAGCCTCCACACTGAAATCTCTTCAAAGGGGAAGAGTAATAAAGTACTCATAAAAGATAATACTCTTTTTTTCATTGCTTCTCCATTTCCCCGTACTAACCTTTGTTTTAAGAGCATCTCACGGCTATAAACTACGAAAGGTTTTCTTTAGACTTAAAAAAACCCATCTCAAAACATTCTGTGTAAATATAACATGAGCTCTTCTCTGTCTTTTCTAATAGGATGAACTTCTTTGCCAGCTACGTACTTCCAAATCTTCTTACTCACTGTGAAGATTGAGGGAGAAGAATGGGGTCACCGGGGTATATTTGTGATTCAGGAAAGCCTGCCTTCCCCTCCTCTGTCATTGGGTAATTTCCTTAAGACAGTAGTTTATACATTTTACAGATCAGAGATTCTAATCCAGCCCTGAAACTAAAGTTTTAACTAGCAGAATTTCTGTGGACTCAAATCAGGGTCAAATGTGCTTTCTGCAGATATCCCCTTCCTCTGCAGTTTGGACAGATGAAGCAAGGACTTCACAGGGATGGAAGTTAAAATGGCAGGTGATTTCTGTAGACCTCTGCTGGGACAATATTAGATGCCTTCCCTGTCCTGCCCTGTGGACAAATAAAACACCTGTTTCCAGAGCTGTCAATCAAGAACTTCTCAGGGTAGGAAATGTTTCAAAAAACTTGGGCTGTTGAGACACCATCTGGCTTCTTTCTCTGTCAGTATGTTTTATTGTGCAAAACAGGCTTCCAGTATCATTCTGCAAAGCAGCTCTTGCCTTGCAATTCTTTGCTAGATCAGCCCTGAACAGGTGGCATGATGTTTATCCATGGCTGTTCTTCTTCTCAAGACAAAAGTGTGTTTTCCACCCTGATGAGACTTTAGCTTTTGTGTCTCCATCTAACCAGGGTGACAAGTTCAACCAAGGTGACAGCCAGTCAGAGTGGAGGGGTAGAAAGGACACCCTGAAATGGGTTCTGATTACCTGGCAAATATTTGCTTTCCATGAGTAATATGTACTCATATATATATATAATATATGTATATATATATATGTATGTATATATATATATGTATATTCACTAGCCTTCAAGGACAAGGCAAGTGTTTTTGCTAACATCACCAGCAACCAGTGAACTGCAGAGCTGGAGATGTAGATTTTTCTTGCAGGGAGGGGCTTCTCTGCAATTGGAAGTTAGTATTATCTGAGCTTATTTTCGGAATAGAGCCAACTGCAGACTAATTTTGGACGGTTCCTCTTTACAGAGTCTCAGTCACAACACCTGAGGCAGCTGACTACATGGGCAGAACCAGCAAAGGAAATGCACAAAGTCTTATAAATTCAATACCACCATAGTTTACAATTATTTTTACTATGAATTTTTATCTCTTCTTCTTCCATGTTCCCCGTCTTAGTTTATAACAGGCTTCTGGGATGTCCTGGGATTTGCGTGGGTTTTTTTGATGGAACGCCAGGTTCTAACAAAATCCCTCCAGTCTCTATTTTTAATCCTATTTTATGGTCTTCTGTTGCTTCACTCCCATTTCCTCTCACAAGCATACCATGTCTTCCCCCTGTGAAATGCAAGTCAGCTTTTAACGTCAGCAACCAGATCTGCAGAGTGAACAAGTTTTCCAGCCTCCTCCCCAGACACAACCAGGCTAATCAGCTGTATTCAGTAAGGAGCAGTGATAAAAACAGAAATGCACCAGAGGGTTAATTTTTAAACACAACAGCTCTAGTATGGGAACTGGTCTTTCTGCGGAAAGTTAGAAAAAAAAAAAGAGAGAGAAAACTTACTTAGTTAAGTGTATATTACTGTTATACTGAGCTATTTCAGAGCAACTGCTTCAGAATTAATCTTTTTCTGGCCTTAAGTCCTGGAGCAGCCCTTTAAATTCATAGCCTATCTTCTTCCAAATTAACTGGTCTTTGCAGACAAGCCCTCAGCTAACTTATTCTAAAATTCTAAAATAGACAAACCAGTGTCAACGCCAATGCCCAAGGGCCTAACTCAGCCAGCTTTTCACATTAAAGGCATTATGCCTCGTCTGCATCAGACTTTTAAAATGTATCAGCTAATATGTGCTAATGACACGCATTTAAACCCTAGTCTAGACAAAGCCTGTGCGATTGCCCTCTGAATGCTTGATGTGATCAGCGAACACCCTGACAGCAGATCTGATTACCCCATTTTAATCATGAAAGTCTATAAACATCCTGGAGTTATCCGAACCTACCCCACAGCAAAGAACAGGGCTGTGCACGGGATCTAACCCTCAAAATATCCTCGTGGGGTGAGACCTTTGGCTTTGCACAAGCAAGCCTGTCAGTGGGGATAAAAAAAAACAGGCTTTAGCAGACAGAACCATATCTATGCAGAGGAATCTGTTACAGCAGGATGAAGAAAATGACGCAACAGTGATCCACTTGTGTTACTGCTTTGACCTTGGTGATCAGCTCATAATCTGAGAGGAATAGGAGGCAAGGAGTTGAATCGGAGCAGAGATGTTGCTGCGTGTCTGTATGCTGTAAACGGATCAGTTTAATTCAAGCAACAGTTTTTCTCCACACATTTTGAAAGAAGTTTTGAAAAATTGGAAAGGTTATTAAAAAAAAAAAAAGGGATGCAATGATTCGAGGAAGAGAAGATAAATGCTTTATAGCAAAACACTTAAAAACTCAATCTGTTTAGCTTATGAGAAAGAATACTGAGAAGTAAATAGACTACAATATATAAATATCTTCACAGGGAGAAAATAAGCAGTACTAAAGGATTATTTACTCTTGCAGAGAAAAGCAAAACTGGCTAGAAGAAGCCAAAAAAAATGAAGTTAGGAAGTTAGGATCCAATTTTGACAACACTAATCTCTTCTAAGAAACTATCAAGCAAAAAAATATCTTTTTCATCAGTTGATAACCTTGATTATGGCTGGGTGCTTTTATGGGAGGTGTATTTTAATCCACCATATACCATTAGGATCACTACAGAGTTAACAGTGACATGGCTAAGACACGAGCAGTCCAAGTCAATGGGTTTTTTTTTAGGCTTCAATGTTATGAGTGTAAAAGTACATAAATTGGCAAGAAGTACTTACTAGCCAGAAGTCTGAGCAAATGGGTGTAATATGTCTGTGGAAGGATTGCAGGAATGCTGTCTGCTAGGTTTAAAGGAATATATACTTTTTTCCTCTTGCTGCCCCACAGATACCCCTGGTGAAAGGGTGTCTGACATTGGAGTTGGCCTATTAAATCTGAACAGGCACAGTATTACTCAGTGTGAGGCAAAACACTCGATCAAAGGTACTCCTGAGCATATCTATTTGATTTTGCTTATGAATTATGATTTCCATGAATTCAATGTAATGGGTTTATATAGTCAGAAGATCTGTACCTTGTAAGCATAATTTCCTGATTTGGCTGCTTTTTCAGTTGACTTACTTGTTCTTGAAACATTCAGTTTTAACTCAGTAAATACATAGTCACTTTTTGCAGTCCAAGCAGTCACACACAGAACCAGAAAGAATTTGATGCTGTTTCTACTTTCTTTTTGAGGGAAAAGTTAGGTGAAAGAGCTGCAGATCTTAGCAGGATAAACAGAGTGACAAGTCAAGGGACAACTTGTACCTTTTCACCAAAAAAAAAAAAAGGATCATAAAAGCCTCACACTTTAATGCTGAGAAGCATTTTTTAAGTGGACGAAATGGACATCAGTTCTACATCAGACTACTACTTACTGGTGCCAGAGGCACAAAAAGAATACCCAAAGCCAACTCTTTCCTTTCCCTCCTTCTCTCCCCAGACCTCCTTCCCCAAATCGACTCACATCAGCCCAGAATATTTTTGTCATACTAACACTGACTGTCAAAGTCATTCTGATTATAAATAAAACAATGCTTGCAAGACCAGAATTTTTACTTAAACAAACCACCCAGAATGCTCTTACAACCAATTTTCTAGCTTTGGATTCCACCGCATTTGCTGCACATCATGTGTAGCTAAATGTAGCATAGCTTGATACAGGATTTTCTCTAAATCTCAGCATTGCTGTTCCTTAAGTGAATGTGATGCTCTGGCAGTCCTGAACATGCAAGTTTTGCCCTAAACACACACACTTCAATAAACAATTGACTCCACTATGTACAAGGAGATATTAAGAATTTCCTTTTCAGTGACGGGGATAATTCAGTCTTCATCAAACATGATAACATTAAACATCTCTTGTGGACATAAAATGCAGTTTAACAGAGGGATTACACTTAGCTGCCTGGAATGTGCAGGGTGAAATGCACATTTGTCCAAGAGGTTTTGCAGAGTGTATCTCTTAATCCTTTAAGTGTGAATCAGATACAGTGCAGGAAGAGGCTGGCCCCTCTAAGCTGATGAAAGGCACCCCTGCCATCAGTCCAAGACAGTTCAAAGCTGAGGATGGTCTGAAAAGATCTCCTGGGAGAACAGGAGTTCAGGCCAGCCTAACTTACAACTCCCTGCAAAATGCCCTCAGCATGTTTGGGCAGTTAGAAACCAAATCTTCTCCTGCTCCACTAGACCCTGTTTGAGAAGAGGGGACACTGCTATAACTTTCTTCTATAACTTGCAGTTGCATGCCAGGCTGTTGCTCAGTCTCATCTCTTGAGCTCATGGTTAGCCTCTTTGGCCTTTCCATGTTTTTTTTTTTTTTCCCACTACTGTTGAGAAGATCCTGCTAACTGTGACTGGCTTTGAGTCTTTGCCAAAAGTGCATCTTCCTTCAACCTGACTCAGCTGCAAAAACTTGCTTTAGGTCTGGTGGGGACCTATGCAGGTCATCCAGTTCAATTGCCTGACCACTTCAGAGCCGACCAAAAGTCAAATCATGTCATTAAAGGCAATGTGCAAATGCCCTTAAACACTGATAGCCTTGGGGCATTGATCACCTCTCTGGAAGCCCATTCCAGTGTTTGATCACCATCTCAGTAAAGAAATGCTCCCTAATGTCCAGTCTAGATGTCTTTGAAAGGTGGCTTTCTTGTTGTTAATGTTATTGTATTAACTGCAGAACTCCCAGCTGGATACCCCAAGAGTCATCATAGGGACATTTCAGCACCTAAATGATGGAGCTCAACATTTTAATCCAGTTTCCCCCAAAGCACACGAAGTTAAAGCTAGTTCTTGGTCCCAACCTGATATTCATTGAGGATCTCCCTGAGTTTCAAGTTCTCAACTGATACATTACAATATTACAGGATGCCTACATGCTATTCATACTCAGTTTAGATCTTTGGCAGTATCTAAAACCCAGTGAAAGATGTTCCCTTTTAGCTGGTACTATACAAGGACTAAATAGGTACCCTTCTAAAGCTCTGATGGTCTAGACAGACATGAAAAACCCATGAAGAAAAAAAAGAAGAAAAAATACATGCAAAGAAAATACAGTGATTAGGTTACAAGGTTCTGTCAAAAAATAAAATTTTTTCTTACTATCTGAAGTTGTTTTGTGAGAGAGACAAGGATCTAAAGGGGAAAAAGGGAGGACACAAGGAAAGGAAAGACAGAATATAATGAGTAAGTACAGCATGGAGTAAGATGAGGTGAAAGTTTTCTCACACCTCTTTTCCCCAGCCTAAGTGGCATCCATACACATTTATGTTACAGTACTTAAATACAAGCTGTCAGACCTAACACATTTTTGCCAGAATTATTCATGAAACTGTATGATCTCAAGAGAGGAAAGAGTTGTTACTTGGATTAAACTAGTTAATTTTCATTAACATAACTGGCATATAATTACTAGTTTCACCAGAGTAATTTATCACAGGCTCTATAGGAACCATAATCGAGATGTACTTTATATATTTAAATTTTGTGTGTACTGCCTGAAAGCATAATTTTCTCCCATAATAGACCTGTTGAACCTCCTTCTTTTCCCCTTTTGTACACAATTAGCATTTCATTTAATATTTCTGTATTCCAGGTAGATGCTAGAAGAGAAATAGGTCCTGAAGTGCCAATCACCAAAAGTGATGTTGGAGAGTTCCTTCACTAGTAAATGCATTTGACTCTAATTGCTGTTTACTGAAGGACCTGACTGAAACATCACTCTGACATGTATCAGAATATTCCCTGCATCTGTTTCAATTTTCCATATATTTCTGCTGTTGGTGTCCCGCTTCATAGGACCAGCTCTCTCATGACTGGTTCCTCTGCCTGCACAGGGGTGGCTCCAAGGGGGCTGCTGTTTCTTACCCACAGCAGTTCTTACCCAGCACAACAATGAAAACGAGGAATTTGAAGGCATTCATTTTTCACCCGTCTGCTTGCTGAAAAAAACATCAAAGGTCCATGCTGGTACTTCCTCTACCAACATTTTAAATTATTTTAATCTGAGCTAATATTGCAAGCTCTTTTTTCATTTATAATTCATTTAACCAAGTTATCCCCAATTAATAGTTAAGGTAGAGGAAAAATATGTTCCAGGAGACTCTTGCTGGATCGATTAAAATTCAAAAACATCAGAAGAAAAACTTATACAAACAATATGGTAGAAGTCATATTTATTGATAAAAATTAATATATCTGCTATAAAATTTGTAACAGTAATGCAACTGAATATTTATTTTGATGCATAAACCTGAATGTTACATACCAAATACAATACAGTAACACTGGTTTCCTCCTTATTTACATGTTTATGAAAATTGATATGCAATCCATGTTAAAAGAACTTGTAATGGAGAATAGTTACATTAGAAAAATAATATTCTTGATAAAGCATTCTTGAGGACTCCAATCACATTTTCAGGCCTCTTTCAATAAGGCAAAAATCCCTGGTACAGCATATAACTTAATTTACAAAATACAATAACTTCAGACACATCTTCAAGTTTTCTTTTGGTATGCTTTTCCTCACTGTAAAATTACTCAGTTCTCTTACTAAACAGAAAGAACTTTCTATAACAAAACTTAATGAGTTCTACTACATATTACATATAAATCGCTGTAGCTTAGCGACCATAACTGGGCAATCTTTCTCCTTAACTGTCTGCTCAATGAGCTTTTCTTAGATGTAGGACATGTAGTATTTTGAAATCATTATGACTGTGGTATCTTTCTTCAGTTTTCATAGGAAACAATCTGTCACATTTTGAAACTTTTTTTTTAAATTTTATTTTATTTTAGGAACTGGTGCACAACTACATTTCCACTCACAATAGAACGTCACAAATGTAACTAAAATTAGGCTTGGATAACTTTGAAAACATACTACTATGTGCCCAAACCCAAATTTCTTACTTTAATACTTTATAACCCTGCCATGCTCTAGGAATTCTTCTTCTGCATAGCTTCATTACTAGTCACAGTCAGATAGTTTTAATTCCTTCAAAGGCACAAAACTTCCACCTCTTTTCCAGTGTTGCTCCTACACCAGTGAATTCTTGTTTAAACATGCGTGGCAGTCTCATCAAAAGCATTTCTATCTCATTTGCAGAGATCTGAGAAAGAAACAAAGGTAAAACTAAAGTGAGAAAGCTGCCTGTAGCTTTGTAAAGAAGAAACATTAAGAACATATATAATAGGGGTGCAGGGGAGAGGAATCCAGGCCATATGAAAACAGCCAACCATTATTATTTTTTTTTAACCTTAGCCTGACATGACTTTCCAGACTCCAAAGCAAGTAGAGATTCCTTGCAGGAATGATTTTGCTCTTTAGGTGGCATCCCACTGTAAAGCATTGACAACTGCCATGTAGGCTGTGGCCACAGTGGGGTATGAAGTCCATCTGAAAACTACAGTCATGGGTGTTCTTGTGAGGAGGAGGAAGCAGATGGGACCTTTTTCTTCTTCTCAGCTCTTGAATTCTTCTCCCAGCTCCATCAGTTTTTCTCTTTCATAAAAACTTTAATCAGCTCCCTTTTGTTGCTGAAGACTGACTATCCATGGAGCCATCTTCCATCTTACCCAGTTCAACAGCCCCAGATAATTAAGCACTAAAGCTCCCAGTTCTGCATTGGTCAGGATGTTTTTATCACTTCGAAACCTTAATGATTGGTCACCTTCCTAACGGGCAAGATGCTCTCCTTACAGAAGACACTTTCACAAAGGCAGTCTTCCTGGTATAATCAGTAGGGAGGTCAAGAAACGAACAATCATGCAACATTAGCCATTTTATCCAACTGCTTCTAAAGTGGTGGTCATGAAAGGAACAGCAAAGAAATCTATGGGTACTGCCTGTTATCCACAGGTATCTCCATGGCTTAAAAAGGCTTCTCTGCAAATAATGATATTTCTGCTTATTTATATTAGTAGAAACCTTCCATGGTGAAAACTTTTCTTTTTAAAACTGTATATAAACATAAAATGTGCTAATTATTCCTCAATACACCCAAGGGGGACAAGAAAGTATCTATTGCCTCTTATTTTTCTGTCGAGGTTAGTGCAGCAGGAAGATTAAATGATTTGTTAAAAGTGGCACCAAAGCTCAGTGTTGGAGGCAGCCCCAGAGTGATCCAAACCATCCTTCAAGCACTCACATGGCAGCAGTGGGTGTCTGGTTACTTCTGTGCAGTGTATCTGAGCTCTATACTGAGCCCTCAGCCCACACGGGTGTGCTGACCTTATCATTCCTGCTCAGGCGAGGAATGACAGGCTAACCACGGAAAGTAATTGAAATTCATCTCTGAGATTGCATCTCTGGATCGGGCTATTAAAAAGTAATTTGTTTCTACAAGCAGTTGCTTCCAAAATAAACCGAGGAGGTCAAATTTTGCAGCTTGTGTTTATTATGCAGGAGGTAGGTCCGGTGGTAGCTGCAGAGATGGAGACAGTGCTCCTTCCTTGAGGGCTCTGTTGGCAAGTCAAGAGCTTGACCCCGGCAGCCTCACAGAAGCCAACATGTTACTCATGTGAGCAAAAACTCAAGGACACAGCCCACAGTCACACACAAGAAGGAACCACAGCAGTGCAGGGGGAGAATGTTGAATAGCTCAGTGGGCAGAAGCAACGAGCAAGAGGGCTGGAGCACAGAGAGCCCAAATTTTGGATGATTGCTCTTACCACTCAAGAGATAGAGAGCTGGAGAGGTCATCCAGGGGGAAAAGCAGTTGAAATTTAGCCAAATGCTGTGTTAAGAATGGACTTAAAAGATAACTGAGGAGATTGGACATCATCTTGTCCTGGGTGATACAGGACAAGATGAAGGAAAGTGCACATGTGGCAGGGGCATAGAGAAGCAGAAGAAGAATGGCTGGAGGTGTGAAGCTCTGGATTCATCAGGTCTTGATAAAACCAGACATTTAAAAAAGAATTGAAATTCACCAGTTTCTCACCTCTTTCTACCATCCTCATCCCCAACTCCCTTTTTATTGTGGGTGGCAGTGGGCTGTAAAGCACTAGCAAACCCGAGTTGCCATGGCCTGAAGGCAGTGCCTAACAAATTCATCATCCTTCCTCACTCACCAATGCAGCCTGTCTTAATTCTAGTGAGCTTCTAGTTCAGGATCTCCTCTGCTTTCAGATCTACTTTTTTTATAGAAACAGAGGAAGGATCCAGGGTCCTCCAGAAACATGAAGCAGCCCATCAAAGCAGCCCGTCAAAGCAGTGGGAAGCTGATCTTAGCTATGGGCTGAGGGGGCTGTTCAGGAACAAAACATTACCAGGGTCAAAAGAGTTGTGTTTCAAGAAGATCTGGGAAAGCACCATCATCCAATATTGGCAGACGTGGGACAGAGCTGTGGCTGGCCACAGGGTGACCCCTGCATCTGCTAAGTGTCTCTGGCAGTCTGGCATCCTGCAGAGCCACTGTTCTGCACTTGGAGTACCTTTCACCTGATCAAAGGTGGCTATTTCACACTGGAGCTTCTCACCCTTGACTTGCTTAATATTCAGTGCAGAGGAATAGGCCCATTTTCATTTTGGGGCTTGATTTCATCTCATTCTACAGCAGATATTAAAAAGTAAGTCAAAGAATCTTATCCTGCAGGTATGTACTGACTGTGAACTGTATGAACCGATGCATTAAACACTTTGCACGCTCTTTTGTGTTGGCCTCACTTTTGTCTTGACCACAGCTTCACTGAAATTGGCAGTAGGGTCACTCAATTCCTTTATGAGGTTGTCTCTGCTTCCAGGTGGAGACAAACAACATGCTACATGGTCCACTCCTGCGTTCACGAAGGTTCAGTTCAGTGTGACACACAACTTGCAACTTTTCAAAGAATAAAGAGCCATCTCCAAAAACTGCACAGTTTGATGGCCGTGGCCACACCTGCCTCTTGTTCTGCTTTTTTTCTCCTCAGGTATATTTCAGAATCACATGTCATAAAATCAGCTGCTAGCGTTGGCATTTAGAGCTCTGCTCTTCTGTGCCACAAAGAATAGCTAAGCAGTGCGAGGCAAAGACCTCAACACAAGCACGTGCACTGTAATTTGCAAATGAATAAAGACTGCAAACCCCCAAGCCCCATATCCCATTATCTTTCTAATGGAAATGCATGAAGAGTTTAACCTGCAGTAAAGAATAATACAATATTTCTAAAGAGAAAACAGATTTTGATTAAATTTTTTTTACCCTAGAGTCCAACTGCTGCATATAAGACCAAAGATACTCTATATTGGCTCCAAAAGGGTGGACATGAAGAAACGTGGATATGATACCTGTATTAAAAACAAACGCACACAAAGTATTAAAATTACCTCAGACACTGTATCATTAAAATAGGTGAAATGATTCTGAAGAGTCTGTTACTGCAGGTTTTTCAGTATGAATTATGAAACTTATTTTTCTTGCACAACCCAATAAACATAACAAAACAGCACATTTTTAATACAGTCATAGTAATGTGCTAAATACAATAGCTCATCTTCAGGAATGACAGCAGTTAGCAAGTAAGTGACCAAGATAATATACTGATGAATAAAGGAATTTCTAAACAAAGCCTTGCTGGGAGCATTTCAACTACTAATTTTATGCTTGATTTACCAATATAAAATTGTGGATATTGTAATGGTAAAATTATTGGTTTTTTCCCCTTCACTGGATTCTCTGTTGTGAAAACGTTTCATACAATTGTGTCAGAACCCTCACTCCCTCAAATTTTTCAGTAATTATACAGATGCTGGTTATGAAAAGTGTTTAATCCGTATTACCCCTAACTGCTGCTGAAGAAAACACAAATGCTTTATGACATATTTGCTTATTTACTTTTTCTTAAGAGAGAGCATGTTCTGTCGATCTTCATTGTTGTTTTCAGGATGATTATAAAAGGTATAGGAATTAAAAGTGGCTTAGAAGAAGTCAGGATCTAAGTCTAGAGGTTTTTTTCTGCAGTGAAAATCAAGTGACAGCATTAATAATGATGACCAGAGAAAACAAGATTTGGGGCATCAGTATTGCTATTAAAAGCACTATCCAATTTCTTCTCTTCTAAGCAAACAGTGAAAATACAAAATGGCATGTGTGTTACTTGCTGTTTGGGGAGAGCTGAACTGTAAGAATCAGAACAAATATTTCCAACTCCCTTTGGACGGGCTTCTTAGCTGAACCACCCTAGGGGAAGTTTCTTTTACTTAAATCATAAACACCAGGATTAAAAAAGCTTACAAATGACAAAAATGGGTCACTGTATCTTGTGTACTGCAGGCCATACTGCTTTCTTGATGCTGAATGAATTAGGATAATCTTGGATTTCATTTTTCCCCAAGTACTGGCCATGGTTGAAACTGATAAGCAATATTTAACACATTTTAGACTGGCTTTGCAAAAAACACCTTTTTTCCTCCTCCACTTTTCAAACAGCATTTGCAAACTTCTGGTACTGCAAAAGGAGTGGCATGTAATAAATTTTATACTATGGCAAGTCCTAGCAGCAGTGACCTTCTTTGTGCTGGGGGTGACAAGCAACCACAGAAGAGCTCTAGAAGAAAAAGCCAAGACCATTACACTTGGATGAGATGACTGGAAATACAATTTCTACTCAAATCACGTTACCAGTGTCATTGCATCTGTTATGTGGTTCCCAAGGCTTTTCAACTCAGGACATTCATAGCCAGCTCTTTCATATAATGTAAGTAATAAGTAATTTGTCAATATTTTGTAGCTATTGACTGGACTTCCATGATAACTTTTTAGTATTTTTTTTGTCTTTTATGCTGTTTTGCTCTAAGAAAACACTGTATTTTTTAAAATACAGAAAAACTAAGTGAATGGATGGAGGCAAGGCCCATTTTTCCCTTGCACACCTGATCATGCCTCAGAGGAAGAGATAACATGAAATCCACCTTGAGGAATCTTTTATCTTTGAACTGTAACAGTGAGTAGTTTGTGGGGGTATTATGACCAGTAATATCTGAACTGAGATTACTCCATTTATCTGAGTTTGCCACTGAACAGCAGATGTACAGGACCCACTTTGGGACACTGCCACTGTTTGTTACAGTCAAATAGTGAGTGACCTAGAAAAAAAAGTTTGTTATTCTGTTCTTAAAATCCCATGCTTGCTGTCCTTCTCACAGAATGAACTTTGAACACATGAAGTACTGTCCCCTGCAATTAAAAACTCCAGATTTTATTACAATAAGCAGAATTCAATCCAGTCATGCATTTCTGTACATTCCACTCTTTTGCTTCTCACTAGTCATTGGGACTTTGTGTCCTAAGCACTTTAAACATTTAAATACATTCCTCACTTTCAAATTACCTCTTTCGTCTGAACTGAACCTGAGAATTGCTGAATCTGTGCCTTAGCAATAAACCAGCAATTTTTCTGGTGCCTAGGTGATGAAAATGATATGCATTTAAACAAATTAAGGTAGTTTTGGAACTATCACTTAGCAGGATACCATTGATTTGAGAAAAGACCAAACCAAAAAAATGAAGGTCAGCGTTTCTGTTGCCATGCCACAGGGTACCCTTTGGAATTGTGGGCCTCCATGCAAACCTGCCCTACTGAAACCAAATGCATAATGTGCACAGGTGTAAATGAGGCACGTTCCCTCCAAGGGTAGCATGGGTACGGCTGGTTTTGTGTGGCTAAACTCCTGATACCAGTTAGCTGGCCCACTGCCTGTAGGCTTTAGCTTTAGGCACTCTTTAAGAGTTTATTTTAAAGATTTCATTCTAGGTAAAGGATACGACGGTCCTTGTGGTATTCTTTATAAATATTCATATTGCTAATTCCCTCACCTAATGTCAAAGGCATAAATCTGGCTTGCTTAATACATGCAGTATACATATTTTTTGCTTGGTAGTTTACTAATATTATTTCCATCCCCTTCTCCTTCACCACTTTGTCTAATAATCACATAACAAGCTATACAACTCTGGCCTGCTAAATCTTGATTTAAATAAAGTCATCATGCATTTGTGCTTTAAGTATAAATGCAGATCCTGCAATTTTTTTCATACCTGAAATACTTTCATTAAACTGCAGAATTTTTCAGAAAGGCAAAATTCACTTGTATTTTAGGATTTTTCTTACTAAAAGCCATTCTGAACACACATGAAACAAAAAAGTCTATTTTTTTTCTTTTTTAGTTGTATTAGCACAAAGATGTGTATAAAAACATATATGCAAAACAGAAACCTGTTAGAAGGCATTTTGTTCTCAAAAATCTTCTTTGGAGTTTTCTTACCTATTAATAGTGCCTCTTTCTCTGATTTTAGACCTGGGCTTCTTTTCTCTGAGTTTTTTTCTCTGTCCTGGTTGACCAATGCTACCGTCAATACATTGATTTCCTATGAAGTTTAAAAAAAACAAACAGGTGGTCATGTAGATTTCATTTACCTCCATTAAACTTGTCTGCTTCCTTTCAACTCTATCAAAAAATCATTATTTTAATTCACAGCTAAAGACAAGACAATTATAAATAATTGATCTGTTTGCAGAATATTAAGACACATTTTGAACTACCTTTTTGCCAAGTGCTGCCAAGAAGATAAATTTTGCTTGTGAAGTAAGTAATAACTTTGTTGCTAGTGCTTCTTCATTATAACAGGTGCAGAGATTGTGCCATAAAGTGTGGGGATGGTCAGAAAACTCACATTTTGTAGCTATTAAAGCTGTAAACCAAGACTGCCTCCAGGGAACATGGATGGAAACATGCAGCTACAGCCATAAGAGTAAATTCAGCAGTCACTAACAACATTTCTAACTACTAGAACACAACCCTCTGCCCTGTTACACTTCTCAACCAGTACCTGGCATGGCATTGGCCCATCCAAAGGAATTCTCAGGCACGTTTTGGGGGATGGCACATTTCAGGAAGACCATTCCTAACAAGTGGTTTGCATAAAGCTACCTTGTTATAAGAACTGAAAGAGCACCAACCTGAAGGGCAAATAAGTCAAGGCTCCTACTCGGAGCTCTTTTTTTCTGGAACCAGGTGGCCTGAACCACCTAAATTTCATCCATGAGATCACATAGCAGATGCTCCATCAAAGTACCCAGGCAGTTGTGTGACTGGGAATATGTAAAGCACATAAATTTTTTCCAAGGCGTGCAAGTGGCCTTAGAGTGTATTGCACAATGCTCAAGCACCTCCATGGGCTGTTTCCATGGAGCAGCCAATGTGCAGTAACTCGTTCCTCGGTGAGGCAGTGACTCACACTGCTGCATCTGCTCTGCCAAGTGCTCAGCAGCTCCATGCAAAACCTCGGAGGCAGGGAGCATGGCGCTGGAGAGATGATGGCGTGAGGTGGGACTGGGAAGGAGTGGTGCTCCTGTTTGGCTGGAGGGAGTCAAGGTAAGCTGCTGGAGGTTGCGTGGGACTGGGCAGCCTTAAATGCAAGCAGATATGTACTATTTGGTATAATGATATGGTTCGTTTAGGACATACCCATGGTGTGGTGCCTTGCTCCAAAATTTTTGGCAAGCATTTTTGGCAATAAAAGAGGGACACTGGGCTTGGGTTGCTCTAAGGCATTTCTGAACGTGTGAATAATCCAGGCTAAAAAAAGGCATGAACTCCAAAATATGTCAAATGTGCCTCTTTATGGATGACTAAAGGCTTCACAGTCTGTGAGACTGGTAAAGAGTCACACGCTTCCTCATCCTCAATTGAAAAAGGAAAAGAAACAACAAACAACAGAACCCAAAAAACCCCAGTGAGATAGTCCACGCTCTTTATAGGCTTGCTCCAAGGGACAGCTGCCAGATAGGCAGTGCCTGATGGCTCAGGTGCTTCGTGGCTTCGAGTGTTCCTTCGTGTCTCAAAGAAGAACAAGTTGCCATGTGTCAGCTAAGGAGCTCCATGTGCACGTGGGTGACACATGGAGAGACCCTGCCCCACACTGAGGAGCAGTGAGGTCCATTGGGTCATCTGGGGTTTGTTGCAGTTGTAATGGCCAGCTGAGGCATTTTTCCTGGCCAGGGATCTATGTGTAGTTGTGTACATGTCATCCTCTGCTGCCTTTTTAGTTAGTAGAAATGAAATTACTTCTTAGTTGTGTATTTTAGTTTAGGGAGTCTGCAGTTCAAGAGTTGGCAGTGATCCCCTCTTAAAATAATGGTGTTCCTGGGTGCTCTGGCAGCTCCATCACCTTGACACGAACACTCCTGTAGTGTTGAAATGCACAGGGAGCATTAAAGCAGCAGCAGCATGCTCTAAATTGTCCAGCACTGCTGATTCCCCTCCCGACAGAGCCAAAGGCTAATGCAAATTCTGATCCACTGCTGGCCATGACATCCAAAAACAGTGAAAGGAAACCCGGGCAAGAAACTGAAATAAGAGAGGTGTTTACACAACTTTCTCCAAGAGGGCAGTAATGACAAGGGGGTTACGGATGAGAACAGAGCTGGATGACAGATTTCATGATAGTGCAGCAGAAAAGCAGAGCAGCACATGCCACCAGAACTTGTATAGGTTAAGATGTAACTTTGACTTCATCAGAGATAGAAAAGCAGTCTAAAAATAGCAATTCCTGAGAGGGGAAGGAGAGAGCAGAGAGCTGTGTATTTGATATAACAGGCCCCAAACACAGCACACTTGCAGTTTCAGGTGGGATTAGAAGTTTTATCAAGCACTGATGCAGGGAAAGAAACTATAATCCCATTGGGAGCAACGAACAGATGGATTCTCATTTAATGCCTAGATTTGAGCCTGTGCAGAACGTTTTGTATGATTTATAGGACAGTGTAAATGGATGCTAAAGGAAGTCACATCAAGTCTTCCTTAGCAGTATGTTGGTACAGAGGATAAAAGAGTAAAAAAAATTTTATGGGGCAGCCTGAGGAAACGAGTGGCAAAGATAGATGCTCATCAAACCCCTGGCTTTAGAAGAAAGTTGCAGGTTCTTGGAGGCTTGAAAAGGAGAGGTTTCTGCCATCCAAAACTACCTGCCTCACAGAAGATGACAAATTAGACCACTCTGATATATTCAGCTGCCAAAAGAAGTTTGCACAGGCCATGAGAAAATACAGGGTGTGCATAGTCACATAGAGTAGATCAGAATTCAGTAGCAATGCTGCTAGGAATTAATACTGGTTTAAGAGAAATGGCATAATTGGGTCTAAAAAACGGGTGTGAAATTCACCCAGAAACTGGGCTAATTATAGTGTAAGTGAAAACCTTAAGAATCTGACAACATACTGCAGATATGAATCTGGTACCTTTGAGGCCTCTACAACAAATCCTCATGCAGTTAATTTACGCTTTTTAGAGGCACTAGTTATGTCAACCCACAGAAACAAGACTTTTAAGAGTACAAAGGTGAATGAGGCAATAAATAATTGGAAAAAAAAACAGTTAGGTCACCTCTCTGACATGAGCAAAAGCTACTGATCACCAGATGCCTGAGGAAAATTATTTAATATATACTACATTACAGTATTTCCTTCCTTTCCTGGAGACCATTCTTTATTTGGCAAATTATATTTTCTGAGGCCCTCAGCAGTCTCCTTCAGCAGGTTTCATTATAAAAGGAATATTTTGCTACCATCTGTCAGTTACTGCATTAGAAGACAAGAACACAGCTGAGCACGTTCAAACTGGTACTTATTGGAAATGAAATGACCTTGCAAGAACTAAATGCAGTATGTGAAAGGATTAATCCAGGTTAAGTCACACCTGGAGATCATTAGGGACCTGGTCCTATTTATTATTCACAAATCATGTCAGGTATTGGAAATGTGGAGGACCAATTTGATGTTGACAGCTCCAGAGCTGCTCAGTATGAATGCAACCATTCTGTGCGATGCTCTCACCATTGCCAGCTTAGAGTTTTTTCTTGCAAATGACACTTTCATCCATCAGCAGATGATGAAATGAAATTAATTTCCCTCATGGGATTGAAAAACCTATGGTTCTGCAGATATCCCTTGGGACCAGCATTTTGATTCAGGGCTCTCTGCATCTGAACCAGGGAGTGAGAAACAAACAGAGAGTCTTTCTGGAAAACTTTCAGGAGAACTTGCTGGATGAAACAGAGGACAGTAAATAACAATTTTATCCCACGGACTATTAATTTCCACAAGCAGATCTCTGACACCACTATTGACACAGAGCTGATAGCTGTGGAGAGTCATACATGGCAGTTTTGCACATGGATGTATAAAGCCTGGCTGTAAGGTGGGAGAGAAGTTTGGTTTGCATCATTCACTCGAGTACCTTGGCTTCTTTTGGAAGAAAATTCTTTTGGAAGAGGCATGGGCAAATACATTGCTCCAAAAGGTGCCTGGTCTCACTGTCCAGAGAGCAGCTGTGTCCAACACTGGAGACATGGCAAAGGAGAGAGTGACCCCTGAGAGAAACGCACTGGCAGAGCGAGACACAGAGCTCCTGAAGAGTAGAGATGTGGTGACTTTCTACAGAAGATAATCACAGATCCTGTAAGAACAAAAGGCTAGCTCTGCAATCCAGGGCTCTAGCAGATCAGAAAGCTCCAGGTATTTAGGCTGGATGACTTGGGTATTTCTCTCCTTTATTGGTTTCTTTCTTTCCCTACGGGAAAGTAAGATATTAAATAAGTTCTCAATCTAGATAGCATTAATCCTCTTCAGGTCAGCCTTGAACTAGTGTAAAAAAGGCAGACAATATAAAATATTTCTTCTTGCCTGAAAACATGTGCTAGCCAGCATCCCCAAAAATGGGGGGAGTGAGGACTTGATATTCTCCATAAACACTGAGCAAGAGTTGAACAGGGCTTGCACAGTAGCTGTCCTACCTGGAAACTCCTCCTACCAGAGTACAGTTCTATGCCATCTGTTGTTCAGGACTCTGCTTTGAAAGGCAGAATACAGGATTTAATGACTGTGACACTGAAGATACCTGACATGTGACCAGGATGCAATGGCATCCAAAGAGATGAAATATTCCCTCCACTCTCTGGGTAATCCAAGTGTCTGATAATTATCTTTGAATCTAGGGGGAATGATGACTGCTTGCATTCTGTCTTCAAAGACCTCATTTTCTTTGTTGTATTTTATGGAATTCTGAAGAATTGTGTGGTGAAGGGATAAAAATAATATTGTGTCTTCTGAAAGACCCTGTAAAAATCCCATAAACCTACCACCCTCTGGAAAAGTTTGCATTTTTACTACACGTACAAAGCCAATTGTTTGAGGCATTAAAACAGCGGCAGAATAAGGAAAGATTTGATGTTTGTCACAGCAGGCATATGACAGAGCAACTGCTGAATGTTGTTAGATGTAAGGGATACACCACACTTTCTCATCAGCCAGGGGATTTACGAGAGAAAATGAGTAGGAGGAGAAAAACTATATATCTGAAACATAAGCAAAAATCTTGCAGGCTATTAACAGCAGGCCAGAGAGATACTGTAAGCTTGGAAATAAAAGGTAATTTTAAAATTCTAATAGAAGAAAGAGCCATGCACACGTGATACCAAATCCGCAGCCTGTAAGGTATTGAAAGGCATACATGTGCCTGCTCTGAGCCCACAGAACTGGGCTTGGACTTCAGGTGAGTTTGCCCAAACTGCCTATTGAGGACCAGGCAGCTCTAACTGCAAACTTGGGTGGAAACTGGTCTGCCACAAGAGGAACTGTATGTATTTAATTTATTTGCCTTTATCTGTGGACCTCCTAAAGTCTGGTATAGATGGGTTTGCTTTGCTAGTCTTTCTTTAAATGTACTTCAGAACTGCATTTGAAAATTTAATCTTGCAGTTTTAACCTGAGTGGAGCATAATTCAATTTCCAATCAGATGAATGGAAGTCTTGCAATAGTTTCAATGCACATCAAGTCAGGATGTTTTATGGGGACAAGGTTGAGGTACAGGACAACTTCTGACAGCTTAGCATGGTTGTCAGTCGAGAATGGGCTACTGTCCTTGTCTATGTTGTTATCCACAGTGAATTCAAAATTATTCAATCCAAGTTGAGCTAAACTACAGTGAAAGAGCTTATTCAAATTTAACTTAAATCAAATTTCCTTGCAAATGTGGCAATGTGTGAGTACACTCACAGGTGGTGACTGTGACTCAAAATCAAAAATCATGCAGATGACCTTGGGAGATCTCTAGTCCAACTTTCTGCTCAGATTAGGATCAGCTGCAGTGGCGGAGAATATGGATGTGCAACAAAAAGGTCCAATGGCTCAGCAGTTTCTCTGCAACGTCCCAGTCCTCCACCCTTATCAACAGAGGGTTGCCTCCATCCCCTGCAGATGGGATTCTCCATCACTTCCTCCATCCTTGTGATACTGTGATTCAAGTCTTATTTCCACAGGCACAAAGGAGTACGGAGGCACCATTACAGACGGGGAAAATGTGATAACCTAATCAGAGAAAGCAGAGTCCCCTGACCTGGCTACTCCCAGGGCTGTCACAGGAAAGCATCAGCCCCAGGAGTCTAACGTGACACCTGTGAACATCAGTCCACCTCTCTGAAACGTCTTAAAGACTGAGAGAGCATGGCCTGTAGGAATACGGGACTTGTTACGGGGTGTAGGAGCAGAGCGTCATGGGATTGTACAAAACTTAGTTGAGTCTCCTTCGCAAGGAAAGAAAAGGCAGGAAAAGGGAGGGATCATGGCAGTTTGGGAGGGAATAAAAGGGAGTGTTTGCATGTGAACAGGTTGCTGGTCGGTACATGTGTATAACACTCATTAAACTCAATTTCTCTCTTCCTGAGTGAGGGACTCTGTTCTGTGTGCATGGTGGGGCTGTGAGAGGTTCTGAGCAGAGCAGCTGGAGTGGGATCAGCCATCAGAGAGCCATGTGCCTGAGGTGCTGCAGTTAGAGAGACTTGGGGGTCCAAGCCACCAACTAGGGACACCAGGGAGCCTGGGGAATGGCTAAATGATAACCAGTTTGTGTGAGTGTGTGTGTGTGTGTGTGTGTGTGTGTGTGTGTGTATCATGAGCAAGTAATGGGACAGCCCAAGAATCAAAGTCCAGTTTCTGGAGGGATTCACATTGTGTATGTGTGTGAGTCTGCCTACGTATTCCCACTAATGGACCTTCACCCTGATCAGCCAGAAGGGCTGTGTGTGTGCCTCCGTACTGCTCATGTTTGTGAACGCTGAGTTTGTGTTGATCCGTGTGGCTGGCCAAGTGCACACAGATGTATGCATGTGATGCATGTCTTGTAGATGTGTTCTCTTCCACATGCCTGTGAGGAATACGTGTTCAGTGTAGCTGAAGGTTGATCCCACGGAGCTATGACCACCTTGTCTCTGTCAGGCCGCCAGAGAGTCTCCCAAAAGCAGCAATGCTTGGTTAGGGCCAAACGTCTCTAATTCCTTCTTTAATGGAGCTTGTTCCCCTTCACAGGCTACACACTGTGTTGTGATGTGCTGCATAAAAATTTGGTTGAGTGTCTGAACTCTGAAAGTAACTTAAAGTTGTCCTAACTTAAATAAACATCACATGTGTTACGTAGCTCTTTTCTCAGTCTGTCCTTTTCAGTGACTGTTTCTGACTCTCCTGACTACTCCTCTAAAAATACCGTGACTAGGAAATTGCTCATAATTTTTGATTAATATCATTCTTTTGTTGCTTCAAATGAATTACCCTGTGCTAGTGATTTAACTACTTCCTAGAAAGCTTTTCTTTTACATGGTCCTGGCTCCTCACAGCCTAAGAACTGATTTTAGTAAAGTGGCTAGCATGAAGTTAAATGGCCTTGTGACACACTGTCTATATGCAGAGAAGTTTCTTGGCCTTTTCTATTTGCCCTGGGATAACTCAGTTTACAGTAAAAATCTGCAGTATTGAATCACATATGAAAAGAATAAGGCAAAGAATGAGGCATCCAACCATCTGCCCAAAACCAGAGCTCTCACAAGTACCTAGTGCCACTATTAGAGGTAGCACCAGGTCTAAAATTCATTTTAAAAAGCCTTTGCTTTTCAGTGTTTCTTTCCAGGATCTTACAAGAGCCTTCTCCTTCTACTATCTACCTAGTGATGCAGAAGGTCATATTTGCCATATGCTGCACTGCTGGTGAATAAGATTGGTCTATCATTAGAAATGATTGACACCAGGTATCCTCTTTTCATTCAAATCAAGCCTAAACTTGGAAACTTATTTTGTTCTATGCAAGAAGCCAGTGACAGTTTTGTCAGCAACAGCACATTGTAAATACTTTTAAAGGACACTCACATAGAAATGTACTTTTAAAATACACTAATATAGAATTTACCATTATTGTAAATTTAAGAGTGCACAAATAAGCAGCTGAGAACTTTAAAAATTATCTGGCATTAAAATTATACGAACAGCAATGTAGAAAAATTAGAACTGTGAATGTAAGACCTTGTGAATGAAAAACTTCAAATGGATGGATCTAAGGTTTGTTTATCTGATTTATCCTACATATTAGAAGCATTTTCAGGAGTGAAGATTAATTGTATTATGGTGCTCTTGACATCCTATTTTTCTGATCCATTTGCCAGAGAGATGCTTTTAACTTTTTCATTACAAAGCTTTTACTATTATAACTTTCACCTGCTGAGTTTAGGCAACTAGCAATAACCTGAAAATGCTTTTATCATTGAAACTATCTCTTTATATTTTTTTTTCTTTGTATTTGAGCACATTTATTTTATGGGAATGTACATATGCAAAATACAGATGACTAATATGAAAGTTACTTCATGCTCATTTTCAAAAGTATGATCAGGTTGCTTCATTTTCCAAAGCTGGATTTATGTGTAAGTTCCTGATGACTTAACACAGATGTTTTATGTGATGTGAAGGTGGTTGCTTTGCAAGATAAAAGGTAATTGTCATTTTGCACACTTTGTTTGAGGGAATTGCAGCAAACCAATGGCTGGCTGAATGAAAGCATCACTTGCCTACCAGCTCTGCCGAAATCATTGTAGGAGAAGACACGTCATGTTTATTTGAGACTGAGAATTTGCGAAAACCCCTTGAAATGGTCTTTACCACAAATATTGCTCTTGCAACTCTTCTAGAATGATGCACTTTTAAAAGAACAGTTAAAGTGAGAGGGAAAAAAAAAAAAAAAGGTTATTTGTTTCCCTTCTGGGACTTGTAGGAGTTGTGAAAATGCCTTTGTTGAAATAAAAAGAAGAAATATGCAGGGAAAACCAACCTTGAATGCTTTATGAGAGTGAATGGTTTTCCTCATGGGTTTGTATTTGAAAGATATTAACTTTAAGAATCTCCACATCTGAATATGCAAAAAGTACTTAAACACTTTGAAGTTCTTATTCCTTTGGAGTGTATCTTGATCAGGATGACAAACTCTTTCTGTGGTTCCTTGGAGGGACTTGGGAATGTTGTTTGATGAGAAGCTCACCATGACCCAGCCATGTGCACTTGCAGCCCAGAAAGCCAAATGTATCCTGGGCTACATCAAAAGCAGCTCAGGGTGAGGGAGGGGATTCTGCCCCTCTGCTCTGTTGAGACCCCACCTGCAGTGCTGCATCCAGCTCTGGGGTTCCCAGCATAGGAAAGACATGGACCTGTTGGAGCAATGTTAGCAGAGGGTCATGAAGACGATCAGAGGGCTGGAGCAACTCCCCTGTGAAGACAGGACAGCTGGGGTCATTCAGCCTGGAGAAGAGAAGCTCTGGAGAGACCTTAGAGTATCTTCACATACCTAAAGGGGGCTACAAAAGAGCTGGAGAGGGACTTTTTACAAGGCCATGTTGGAATAGGACAAGGAGGAATGGCTTTACATGGAGAGGGCAGGTTTAGATGAGATTCAAGGAAGAAATCCTTTACTGTGGGGGTGGTGAGACACTGGCATAGGCTGCCCAGAGAAGTCGTGTATGTCCCATTCCTGGAAGTGTTCCAGGCCAGGCTGGATGGGGATTTGAGCAATCTAGTCTAGTGAAATGTGTCTCTGCCCATTGCAGGGGATGGGAACTTGATGATCTTTAAAGCCCTTTCCAATGAAAACCATTCTACGAAGAGTGGCTCTTGGGAATATTGAAGTTCCTTTCTCACTTCTGTCACATTTTTTCCTGTCTATTCCTTGAAAGCCGGTTGGAAGGAGCATGAGTGTGGTGTACAACCCCCAGGACTGCAGTAGTAGGCTCGTGGCTGAAGCAGAGGTGGCCCGTCATCCTTCAGGTGGTTGCGGGGGAGCCTGAGAGCTCTGACAAGCCAATCTGCCTTGCACACTGTGTGGGTTAAGCACACAGCTGCATATGTATAAGGCTGAGTGTTATTCCTCACTCCAAATGACAGGATGACTCCTGTGTACGTGTGCAGTATAAATACTCAGGGAAAATGCTTTGGGATGAAAGGCTCCACATAATGATCAGATATTATTAAAATGTCAGGTAGCTCTGGGCATTGAAGATCTGTCTCCCTGTGGAGCTCATATGAAATTTAAAGTAAAGAAACTTTTGTGATTTGCTGAGTGGGTGGCTGAATGGGTTTTATCATTGTGTCCCAGAGTTCTCTTTCTCCTCCCTCAGATGATCAGAATTCACTGCAATCAAAAGCCAAGTCACTCTGACACTCTTAATTAGGGACAAGGGAAGTGGTGTGATTTCTTGCTGCACATTAACAAAGGGGTTATTGCTACAGCCCAGATCCACTTCAGGCAGCACATTCTGTGTCAGAATATACCTTGGTCTGCTCCCCGTTTGCTCCCTGTAGGGTTCAATCATGGCTAGAATGTCAGAGACTGTGATTTAGCCAGCAGAGACATCTGTACCATGCTAATGAAACTCTTGCTGTCTTTTGAAATGGCAAACCAGGGCTGGGGTGGCAAAGGGAGGAACTCAGGGAGGCTTGATCTACCAGTGAGTAAGAACTTCTGAAGGCTGAGCAGGCTCTTTGATAACATCCTAAACAGCGTGTTAAACTCCTGCTACTTTTCAGGCCTGGTGGTATTGAATTCAGGAAGTGGCCATTCCTCATGCCTGTCGGAGTAAGTGGGAAAGCTGCTGATCTGCGAACGGTCAGAGCTGCTTGAATCTATCATGCTCCATGTGCCGTAAATTGAAGGAAATGAGAAGAAATGAGTGATGGAAGGGCTACAAATAAATGTCTGGAATGGAAAAGGTAGGGAGTAGAAAGAGGCACAGCCACTCCTCATGCCTTGGTACTGGCCCCACCAGGACAGAAGGACCTGAATACAGACAGTAAATGTGTCTCTCTAAAGTCCCCCTGATGGCTCCAATCCAATCAGGGTAAGGGTCCTTGCACCTTCTCCTGATGACATGACACACCCACGACGAGAAACTGAGCCTCACTTCTTTCTTCTCAAGGAGGTGTCCTCATCCCCACACTGCCCATTGTTCCTGCTTGCTCTCTTTACACATTTGCAGGGGGCAGTAGCTAAAAGGAGATGGAGGGTGCTCATCCATAGCCTGTGCTCTTTTCTTCTCAGGTAGGGCAGAGAGACAAACCCCAACTTCTGGCATTCCCTGCAGGGAATGTCATGGGTATGGGGAGCTTGAGCTCCTAGGTATGGTCCTCCAGGACCCTTCCCTTATCCTCTAATGCACCCAGGGGCCATTGCCTCAGTTTCTGCAGTGCCCAGTCACACCCACGTGTTCCAGAAATGCCCTCTGCAAGGCCAGAACACTCCTTTGGGGGGAGCCAAGGAAGGTCCTCGGTGACCTAACATCAGTTTGCTGAGGCAAAGGTTCACAGCTTACAAACCTGGGAAGCTCAGATAGGAAAGAAATACACAGTTCCTGACATGTGCAAGGCCTGCACTGGGGTTTTCTGGCCCATAACTTTAGACTCAAATTGCTCTTATATAAGTCATGTTGAGCACATTTTTTATTGCAAGCCTGTGCTGTTCTGGGGAGAGCAAGCCTTTTGAAGAGTGGGATGAACCAAGAAATGGCTGTTGCACGCACAAGGAAGTGAAGCAGAAGAATCAGCAATCACTTGGGATCTTCATCACCAAAGATGACCAACTTTTGTCCCACACCCTCAAACTACTGCGATGATTTTGCAGTCTTCTAGCTCCTACTCCTCTCCCTGTGTTCAGGGCCCTGTCGATCTCACCTGGCTCCATGTGATGCTGCCACACTATGTGGAGCAGCCACATCAAATGGCATGTGTGTACTAACACATGCACTAATATGGGACATTCACTGCAGGCACCTTTGAGTGCCTAAATTAAAGTTTGCACGGTGAAGTACAAGAACTGAACTCTGATGAGTTTGATGGAATTACAGACTTTTCCAAAAACTGAAGGGGGTTAGCTTTTTAAATCTTTGCCCGACTTGTTGCAAAAGTAAGCCTCACTTAAGAACCATCTTTTCTTAGATGAAGATCGTCAGTGATTAACCTACTCTGTGAAAAGAGAAACCTAGTGTGTAGTTAGGAACATCATCACTTTCAGTGTAGTATAAAGTGAGCAATGCAGTGAAATATACCCCCTACTCAGAGTCAGGGGTCATCTGGTAACTGCTTCAAAAGCAGGTACAAAAGACAGAAATTAAAGGAAGAATCAACATTAAATGTAAGACGCTTGGTTGAACTCAAGAAATGCTCTGACAACAGCTTCGAGCATTCAACTGGAAAAATGCATCCCTACTTAATATTATTGATTTCATGTCTGGAGAAAAACCCACAGAACATTGTGTCCAAGCTGTGGCAGACGCTAACTGAAGGCAGACAGACGAATGCGGTCAAAGTCAGTACTTTGTTCAAATAATGAAATTCAAACAGAACAAAAAGCTGGTCAAAAAACCCTTGTGGTTAAATCAGTTTCATTCTCTGAAAAATATTCACTTTATTATCTTGGTGATAATGAGGTAACTCTAAAAGTCTTTTGGCAAAATTCTGACTTTTTAACCCGACGGGAATTTCTTTAGTGACTTCAACAGTGTCAGGACTTCGCTATGCAATTGCAATCTGGGCATTCAAAATGCTTCTGTGATCATGACCAATGTCTTGCTTTGGTCAGAACTTGGCAAACTGATACTCTTGATTACCATTTTACAGCACTTTTACAAAGGGTAGGAGTTATTCCCAGCAGCCATCTAAGGAAGGCAGATAGCTGTCAAGAGAGAGCAACAAGCTCCTGGAAAATGACTGAGTACTTCGAAAATGAGACTTGTATTAAAAAAAACCCCTCCCTTTCTCCATTTGCAGTAGAGGAATACCATGGATGCTAACCTTCTGACCCCCAAACCAGGGATGTATTCACTGTATTTGCATGCAGTGCCATATCTCCACTGAATTCAGCAGTGAGCAACGGGAGATCTTTGATCAAAACACAGAATTAATTTATGGACTAGCAGCTTCACAGAAAGCCACTGAACTTACAGAAACATTAGAAGAATAAGTTATCTTTGTAGAGTTAGTCACAAAACCTATGATTAGCATTTTCAGTTTGCAAAATGGTCTCTACTAGAGCATAGCTCCCAAGGAAGATTATTTTTTCCATGTTGGGAGTATTAAGGTCCCAAGAGCCTGGGAACATCCTTGAAGAGGATTATATCTGAAATTATGATTGTCCATTGGTCATTATTTTCACTTCAGTTAAGACAGAGATGTGAAAGAAATACCATTATATGCGACAATGAAGAGGAAATGAAAAGGGTTCAGATTAGAAGCAAAGACTGATCTCTTCCTAAGCACAGAACTGATGGAAATGAGCACTCAGTGACAGCACCTCTGGCAGTGCTGCCTGCTGAAGTCTGTTAACACCAGGCCAGGATCTCAGGCTCTGTGTACTGCCTGAGCCCGACATTTGGCCTTTCCTGACACAGAGTGTAGCTGGGAAATGTCAACAGCCATAACAAATATTACTGCATGTACCTGGCAAATCACTCATGAAACACCCTTATGTCTCTGTGAGAGCCTTGTAAGATGGTTTTGCTTTCTGGAAATAACAGATGTACTGGAAATACACTAAAATTTTGGTCTCCCCCACCCCCAACAGATTTGTGTGTGAACTGCCATGCAGGGAATGTGACATTGCAATTGCTCCAGCCTCTTAGTCAACTTAGTTCATTCTCATACAAAAACAAGAGAAAAAAATGAAGGTCAATTTGTAGGTTGGGCACCCATAAATTACTTCAGGAAGGATGTTCTTCTTTTTCCAAAGGTGTCCAGATCCTTGTCCTCTTTCTGGATGGTCTCACATAATGGGTATGTAGAAGACACACCAGGATAAGTCTAAATATACATTTTCATCTGTATCTGCTTTTGCTAAGCAAAATGTTTCCATGTTTTATTTTAAATAACACAATTTTCTCATGTAAACGATGATGCAGACTAGTGCCATGAGGAGAAATCCTGAGTGAAGAAAGTAATCTTTTTAAGATTACAGTATGGGCTTTCTTGATGTGTATGCACTATGCCTAAAGTTTCTCCTGTCCTTTCTAGGAGCCTGATTTTCTACAGAGTAAGTAATCTAAATATGCCACAGTGTGAAGATAAGATTGTGTGTTCAGTGTACAGGCATACGTTGCCATTTTTCCCTACCAACACCTCCCACTATCGCTCAGCATGTAGAGGTATTTCATTTGCTGAATTCAACCTGTCAGCTGTAACAAATATGTCCTAATCCAATTACATGCATCACAGTTCACTAAGAACCACGTAGGAGCCACCAAGCCTTCTTCTCTTTGATCATCCCTGATTTGCACAGTGTCCAGGGGCAAAACCCATGGAGTCTGCTGAGAATATATGTGGAGACAAACTGCAAGGCACAACACCTGAGTGCTACATATTTCATATAAATGACAATTGTTTAAAAGGCACTTCAGTTTCCATTTTACAAAGTTCATTATCGTAGCAAATATTTTAACATCAGTTCTTTCCCTCTATTTCTCTATTTCCATTTGTACTGCTGTGCTTTCTCTGATTTCGTCGTGGTATTATTGTTGAATACATGGCTGTGACTGTGCCTCAATAATTGTAACTATCTGGTTTCCCTCTTTGCCATTAATCTAGGTATTGACTTCTTTTCTTAAGAGTCACATATTGCTATGAGATCAGCTTGGGAAGAGCTCATGGAAAAGAGGGGCAGAAAATAGAGTTTCTAACCTATGGAAAATTCAGGCATTTGAGGAACTTGTACAATTAGAAACTGGATCAAAATCTTACATTTTGAAAAATTTACTATTAACCAAAAATTCTGAAATATTTTGGTTTAGTTATCTGGGAAAGATATACTGAAACACTCTCTTTACACAACTGAAATGTTTCCTTTTAATGCTATTTCAACCTTTATATTATATTAAAAAAACCTTTCAGGTGCTTCTGTTTATCCAGTAACATATGAACTGAAATGATACAAGTTGAAGCATTCAGGTAATTTCCCTTTAAAATATTTCAATACTGCAAAACATTGTTTCTTCTACATTTTTGGTGAGGAAGCAAGTTCTTTTAGAGAGTTTCTAAGCCTTACATTTATGTATTCCTTTAGGATTTTATTTGGGAAACCTATAAGCAGCTATTGTACAACAACAAGTTTGTAGGTGGCATATGTGAGTATTTCAAGATCATCCTTGGATTAATGTATTTTTGGTTTGCAAACAGAATCTTTCAAAGGGGCAGTGGGATGCTGTGCAGACAGACTGCAGCTGCAGATTTGCTGGAGCTATCAGACAATATTGAATGTCTCCTGTCCAAACGCTGAGAGCTACGAGGCTCTATCGACTTCACTGCGGAAACCGATCACAATGAATTAGATTTAGGAAAGGATTAAAAAACGAGGACAACATTTCCTTATCACAAAGCAGTTCACAAAATTTGAGTCTTCCATTCAGGTTTAAAATAAAACTGTTTTCCTGACTGAGCCATTAGACAATACATGGACTAAAACAGACGTTAAAATATTTTAGTTTAAACTGTTGCTAGTTCTCTTGGCTAGGAGGAAGATATAATATTTAATAAGTTTTAATATTCATATGTTTACGACAAAGCACAAGACTGCATGGTTTGGATGACAAACATAGCAGGAAACTTTCCCTTTTTTTCTCTTCCCCCTTACGGAAATTGCTGTTTTGATGGCAATCATTAAGGGAATAACAGAAGCATTTTCTTTTCCTTGACAGCAGGTTTTAAAAAACACGACCTTAAGAGTTTTAATGTTGTTGGACAAAATAACGATTAAATGAATTAATTTAGTCCTCTTGAGCAAATTAACTGTATCAAAATTATACACATATATGAACCACTTCACTCAGAACGGAAATATGGCCAGGCTTGCCTAGCTGCAAGGTGGCAGCCACAGAGACAAATGGTATAACTTTGTAGCTTGAATAATCCTGGACAGGACACTAAGGAAAAGCATTTCTTTTGCAGTCGTTTCCATGGTATCTTTAACACCCACATATAGCAAGTAGGACATTGGTTGTTAAAGTCTCATCCAAATAAATCCTACAAAGTAAATTGCATGGAACCCAATTTATCTGCCTCGAATGAAGTTTGCTGGGATTTGAACCTGTGGCTCCAAGAAAAAAACCCAGACATTTCAAACCTGATGTGCAAATCATTCAGCCATTCTATCAGCTTTAAGACATCCACAGTAAATTTGAGACCATACACATACATATACCAAATCTATACACAGACAGGTGTACCTACATTTGCTTGAGATTCATCATGCCCATTGATTTCTGCTAATTCCTTGGCGCTTTTTAACTGCAAAGAGTGAAAAAAACCAAAACAGAACAAAACAAGAACATTACTTCAGTATTTCACACAGTTATCTTTGATTTATTTGAAGGAGCATTTTTTAAAGCTTCCAATGAGAAAAACAGATGGAGCATATAATTCTAATGAGTTTTTGCTCAAACCATTTTGAAACCAACATACTTAAGGCTTGATAGGTTGGCAAAAAAAAAAAAAAAAGGAAGAAAAATAATAAGACTGGGTCATTATTTTTTAAATAATAAGATTAGAAAGTAGTTTCAAGGCATAAAAGGTGCACAGATTTCTCTCTCAAGAATAATAAACAATTTAATTTCCCATTGTTGTTGCTATTAATTTAAACTTTACAACATTTGCAAGTTGCCACTAGCTAAATAGTGTTTTGCCAATGATTACTTTTGAATGATATATTTTGAGCTAAGATGCTGAAGTGCTACTATACATTGTCTTCCTGACAATGCATCTAAATAACTGACATGGCTCCTGGGTATGATGGAACAGGAAGGGAAGTGAAGAACAGCTCTTTTATTTAACCAGTGGCAGGAAGAACTGGTGAGACACTGCAAATATACGACCTGAACAAAAACTCTTTTTCCCCCCCTGAATTAGCTTTTTGGGGAAAATCCAGGATTACATTGGGAATTGTAAAGATCACTCTCAGGAGATTTAAGGAAAGTCCTAACTCATATCTTGAGCCACAGTGAAATATGCTATCGTTCATCCTGTGATTGAGCAAACAGAGCAAAGAGGAGGTACCGCAGCACTCCTGAGCCTATAAGCCATGGAGGTTTGTACACTTAAATGAAACTCTCAGAATCATTTACTCTTTAGGTAAAGCTCTGAAGAGTCATGCTTTTATTCTAACTTAATTCACAATAGATATGATGTGGAGGAGGGGGATGGAGGGAGAGGGGAGGGATGGAGAACAATAAACACAACTTTCCTCTGAATTCCTTCTCTTTTGCCAAAGAAGCCAGGTTTGATGTAACTGTTGATTCTACAGCTGTGGCTCTGGTTGGCAACAGTCCTAAAATCCTGGTGAAACGGAACACTAATATGTATTGATTAGCGTCTGACTTAGAAGTGTTGGTGGACTACCATCCTAGGCGTGTTGGTTACCTCCTTCATATTTTTGCTATGTGGTAGCAACAGCTGAACTGAGTGTGATTCAGCTCCCAGCTTTTCAGTTTCCAATCTGACAATTAAGGTAAGCAAGCCATGGTCTGCTTGTACCTTATTATGCAGGGCTGTGAACTGCACCAGTTCAGGAACTGCTGCTCAAGCCACTAAACCAGTCCTGATGGAGAGGGAAGAGGGCAACACTTCTTGATAAAGTAGTACAAAGGATATCTGGGGACTGCAAAATCATCAGGTCTCCTGGTTCAATTCACTGAAGCTCATCTTTCAAAAGCCTCAAGAAGTCTGCAATTTATACTGACAGCAGGGTGGTGCATTTCCAATGAATGCTACATGTTTTCCCTACACTGAAAAAATGACCATCCAGTGAAACCTCCTCACCGTGAGGATAGCTGGTAGGAATGAGCTGAGATGGCTACTTCCAGCCAAGCATCAGAATTAGGTATTTATGCATCACAGTGTGACCAAAAGAGCTGTTTCCTAATTCTGGCAATTTTTCATTATAGAAATTCACCCAACATGAGCAGTCCTGTTGGGTTCAGCTGAGTTACTAATCTGAATATGAGGTCAGGAGAGCATGCTCATTTTTGTAAAACTGTTCTGCCTGCTAATGCCAGTGTCCTGAGTGCTCAAGGAATGCTGTTCATTACTTAAGCTTTGCCTTTCCCTTTCCAGGTTGATAAAGTGCTGTCACCCCTTGGTGACTGTGGGTCCTTGGCACTGTGCTCTTCTGGCGACATGCCACGTCCCCATCAGCCACACGTGGGTTTGATGGGAGACTGGGCTCAGCCTGTAGCCTACTTTGGTCTTGCGGGCTTTCACACCGCCATGGTTCCCCACTATTATTGCCCTGGCACTGCTTCATCAGTTAATGTAATGCAGAGAGGATGCTTGAGCCTTTCCATCTCTTTTATTGCACACTGTGCTCTGAGCCAGAGCTCAGGCAAGTATGTGCTTGCATCCATGCCAAGGCTAGGACGTCTGCAGGAAGAGCTGGAGGTGAACCAGGGGAGATAATGGTGGAAAACTTAAGCTTAGAAAGTGTGCAGCTGTACTCCCACAGGCTAAAGGGGTGAAGTCCCCTTTTTCCCCAATATTGGGCTTTTTCCTAAATTAATGTTTGAATTAAATTCTCCTCTCACATGCTAAATAGAGAAATGTAGGAATAGGAAGCTCAGAAAAATGCACAATATTGGAAAAACAGGACTTGCCTTGCCCCCTAGTCTGATTCAGGGCAAATCAGGGGTGAGTGTGATGTTAGCAGTGGAAAGTGTGCTGAGGCAACACACAGAGTGAGTGCCAGTAACAACCAGGGGCCTGCCTGGAAGGAGGGACAAGTCAGAAGTGTCTGACAAATCTAATGCTGTGGTGGGGTAGGCCTGACTCAAACCAGCAGGCGTGAATCCCTCAGACAACCAGAGCTGACGGCCACGGGCTGGAAATGGTTGAGAAGCCTTTTGACTACGGCAGTGCAATATGGTGCACCAGCAAGCGGGGCCTCTCCCAGCAGGACATCCCAGCCTGGATGAGGCTGGGTGGGTGCGTGGAGCAGCCATGCTCCTACACAGCTGCACCTCCCCATGCAAACACACCCTCAGTGAGGCCGGGTAGGATCTCTCTTTTCATCCAACTTGGGATGAAAAGGCAGTTTTTAGCAAACCTATCACAAAACCAAGCCATAAAGTCAAGGCGGGAGTCCTGTGCCATTAATTTTTGAAAGAAATGCTCTATTTACTTGGCTCGGCTGGATGATTTTAAATACCCATTGTGGATAAAACACACAGATAAGCTGTGGTGCTTGTAAAGGAAAGCTGTGAGTCTTGGCAAGTGGGGGTCATTACTGCTAGGGCTTCTGCTGTTCTGGAAGCTTTTGGAACTCGTTCAGGGTTCTTGGAGGAGCACACTGGCTGCCTAGCACTCTTTAGGAATTCTGGCTACTTACAGTCTTGGCCTTAGGCGCGTTTCAGAGCTAATTCTCAAGAGAAATGCAGATCCACCCTGCATTTCTTCCAGCTACTGTTTCGCCTGTCTGCCTAGCATGAGTGCACATTTGATTCGCAATTAGCAAGAGTCTGCAGAGATTCAGAAGTCTGCCCAGGTGGTCCCTACCGGGCCTCACACTGCAAGATCTTCCTATATGTTTTTGCAGCATATAATTGCTACAGAGATGTAAAATAACTTCATGCAATTTCCTTTTTCTTTTTTTTTTTTTTAAAGCACTTCATAATGCTATACCTTGAAAGCCATGTGAAAATGGAAATGAGATGCAATTAACTCAAGAGACCTGGTAGAATCCATGTTTATAAAGATTCTGTCATTACCAAATCTGTTCTTCCTCATGACATTTTCTGTGTTACACTCTTACCTCAGCTTTCAGTTAGGTTATCTTTGTGACCATAAGTGCTAAGAACACATATCTGAACGTAAAAGCTTCCAGAGTCTAAATTACTAGTTTGTAGAATATATTTGTCATAAGATATGTTCAAAGATAAATGTTAAATGTGGAACAATGTCCCAGCTTTCATAATGAACATTAAAAAAATCTGAAATAAACATAATTTACTTTTCCTAATGTGTACATTAAATGTATACATCTGTTTGCAGACATATTCAGATGTATATAGTGAAAAATCTTGAATATAAGAACGATCAGCATTTTTAATCTCTGCCACCTAAGCAATTCAGATCCCACAGACAATTCAGATCCCACAGACCTTAAACTGCAGATACCAAGCCATCAAATATTTTAGCTGAAAGTTTATACAGAAAGGGTTAAAATAAGGTCTCAAAGCAGAGACTGTGCCTGTGCAGCACAGGTGGGGATTTTCAATTTCAGTGTGTCCAAGCCCCGTGGTCACAAATACAGACAACATGTATTTGTGCACACTGTGCTTGCACACAATGCACTATTTCTTCTCTAGATTTACAGATTTAGGACCAGACTTGTTTTTTGCTGTGTAACTATCCATCTTACCATCCTTATAAAACAATACTATCAAATATACTTCTCTGTGTCATAGTACACCTTAGTATCAAAGAAGGTGGGATAATCAGATTTACAGAGATTTGCTTCTCACTGCTTAAATAAGTGCAATGATCATTATAATGCCACTATAAATTTTTTACATACTCATACTGCTTGAATTACAAAGGAGATGCCAAAATATTTTTTTCAATACTAATCTGAAAAGGAAGAGCTGTTTTGGTTCAGGTATATTTAATTCCCCCCAGTTTTTTTTAATTCAGAGCAAAACCACTTATCCCTGATATCTATGTAGAATACATAAGAGGAAATGTTACTCAAGACATGAAATCCAATATTGGATAGTATAAAGTAAGGGTCCATTTTCCCTCTGCTTTCTCAAACTCTGTTAGCCTAATCAGAGCAGACAGACAGGCCACATAAGGTTATGTCTTGCTCACAGCATATTCTGTGGTCAGACTCTTATGGATTTTGGAGGTGAGGCCATGAGGCTTTCAGAGCTAATGGTTTCACATTCCTTCCCTTTAGCATGCCTAAGCCAGCATTTTTCTCCTGCCAAAGTCACTCACCTGTTCCTGCAGGACTTTAAGCATTGCTTGTGTATGCGTTTGCTCTTCCTTTGCTTGCTCCAGTTCAGATTTTTTGTTATTTAATTCTTCCTGTATGCTCAGCAATTGCTGCAGAAACAAAAGAAGTTTCTGGTTAGCATTGTCTGGATCCAAAGCAGTTTAAAATCCCCAGTTTGACAAATCCTCATTTCAAACAATGTTTTGCAGTCTGCTCCTACATTTATTATTGTTGCATAATCTGCTGTGTCTAAATGGACCAGAGGTAAATTATTTTCATCTGCATCTCCTTCTGCAGCAGTGCTCCACGAGTAATGCATCTGTTAATGTGCATTAAGCTATTTGTTACATTAAAGTAGAAAATCCTGGTACAGTATATCACCCGCAGAGTGACTGTCACATTCATCTGAACCAAAATCTTATTTGTAGAGGTATATGCGGTGGTTTTAATAATACTGGGGTAAACACTATGGTACATAAATAATTTAAAAGCACAGCCCTTTAATATAATTAGTCATTGGCCCACAGCCATTTTCATTCTATGCAAAGCAATATTCTGGAAAGCTTTCAGACTGGCTTGCCAAGAAGACAAAAGCTTTCCTTTTTTTTTTTGTCTTGTGCTGCGATATTTTATGAGATCAGGAAGACTGATGCCCTACAATCAATATATCAGCCAGGAAGGCTGCTGATCTACTGTCAAAACAAAAACCTATGACCAAAATCTATTTTTATGAAGAGAATTCTGGGATGAAGGAGCATATTTGAAAGCCCACGTCCCCTGGTCTTGGCCAGCTTTAGATTCTGCATAGATTTATTGTGACTGTCAAGAGCAGGTCAGTAGATTTAATTAATTCTGAAATAGTTATATATTTCTGTATTGATGTGAACAATGTTAGACACCGATGAAGAGCAAGAGCAGACAAACAGGTTAAGAAAAGAGTTGATGTGTTTTTCTTAGTGAACAAGAAAGGAAACTATGATTTTCTGGGGCAACATATTGCTTGTAAGCACACTCCATTTAAAAGGCTAATTGAACTACTGATTGCTTTACTAACATGCATTAATGATCTAACCATGTACCTACATCTAAAGCTTAGTTTATGGCTGTGCTTAGGGCTGGTGGCTGACTCAAACTGATGTTGCAGGTGTTCAGCATCTTGGTAAGTTATAGATATCAAAGTTAGGAAAAGTCTTGGCCTTGTTCCACTGCACTGGAAGTCCCAGGCATCAAAGGACATGGTGTCAGCATTGTTTTCAGAGTGACTTGGAAACAGATGACATTTCAGGGACTGGTGGAGTTATTGGTAGTGTATTTCTGTTGTAAGTGAACATCAGTATGATGGATTAATTCAGCCACTGAAGTAAAAATACACATGGGTATGTGTCTGATTATATCTCACACACTCTACAGTCCAGCCGGGTTGGTTAGCTTTTTGATGGATCATGCCGCCTGGACTGTTCCCTGGGAGCCTTCAAGAGACATTCTGGTATGTGTTTTCACTCTGCCACACACAAGAGCATTTCACATCTCAAGATTTTTCCATGAAATAACTAGGTCTCTTCCACCGAGGCTCATACCCAACCAACTTTTGTGTAGGAAGCTCTGCTCTGGCATTTCTTGAACGGGGATGTGTTCCTCTTGCCTGTTGGGTACTACTTCCTACATTTTCATAGGAGACACTTACTTGTGTGCTCTGCCATAGGTCACATGCTGAAACCCCTTCAGGTTCCCATGCAGAAGGAACCATCTAGTCTCCCCATGCAAACTCATGTTATAACATACCTTTAAGCTTCACCTAGGATAGTTCTAGCTGATGTCTGTAATTTAGAAAGAATGGACTCCAGTCCTCAGAAGAGAAGCAGAGAAGACAAGACACCAGAAAGGTACCATAAGCCCTCTCAAGGGTCACTAGTTGAAACATCTGAGGTTTGATAAGCAGACTGTCACCTAGCAGCCAGTGAGATGTCCTCTCCTTTGCAGCTGCAACCTGTTTGACTGCACACACCTGAACACGTTATGAGAAATGAATCTTTGCCCCCACTTCAGAGTCTTCTCAGAGCAGTCATATCTCACCATGTGGCCAGACTCCACCTTCATCCTGGTTGAGAGAAATTTACTCCAGCTTCTGGGAGAAACCCTACAGGCCATCTTTCTGAACAACATAAATGCACATCGAGAAGATCCCAAGTGAGTTTTCAGTTCATCTTGCCCCTGAATAACCTTTCACTACTGAATGACTGTTGCAAAGAGGAAACCAAGGGTTGAACTTGTTTACACAACTGAACTGAAACCTCCTTCCTCATCCCACCCAACCCCTCCCCATGGTTCTTCCATGGCCACATTTTACATATTGCAGATCAGCTCGCAAACTTCCACTGTTTTATTTTCACATCTCCCACTGTGATCTCCCACTGTGATTTAGTCTAATTATATACCTCTTCCTTTGATCCTGACTATTCCTGTTTTGTGTTTAAGGCAATTTTCCCAAAACTGTCCGAGCATGGGAGGAATTGGTGTGGAAGACACTAAGAGCATGAGAGAGAGAGAGAGGGAGATGTGATGCTCTGAATCTTAGTACTTGGCTCTGGACCAGCAAGGAACAGGAATCCCAGAAAAATATCCAACATTCTCAGTTTCCCTGGGGTAAAAGTCTGCATTCTCATTGGAGTATGAGCTACAAAGCGCTTGATATGAGATAAAACCTTCCAGTAGTCTTAGTGGTTAAGCTGACAACTACTGAAGGTTTACTGTGTGTGCATGGGCTCCAAAGACAGTAAATGTGTCCTATTTTCACAGGGGTGGAAAGCAGAGTAATTGTAACTGAGGTATCCTATTCCCAGTCATACATAAGGTTTTTCATTCACAGGACCAGGACCTTCCCAATCAACCCCCAAAGATGTCAAACTTACTTAAAATTTTTAGCCATCCCTTGAGGGGTTTAACTTTCTTATTCTCTCCCTCATATTTATCTCTAAAAGCTGCAGAACCTGCTAATTTTGCATGGGGAGGGTTTGGATATTTCTTTTTCCTGAGCAGTTGATGCTGCCACCAAGAAGTTGTAACAAGGAGTTATACCTGCCAAACAGCATATTTTTCTCTTTTAGTCTTATTTTGGAAAATGAAGAAATAAATGTGACTGAAAATAATATCAGCCTAAGACAGATGAACAGCCCGAAAAATTTCAGCACAAACACATGATATTTGGCAAAGTTAGAAGCAAATGGGAAAAGGATCTTACACTGGCAGAAGTGAGACAAGTTTCATAACAGGGACTGCTTTCATGCTCGCTTATAAACAGACAGCCTTTCCATAAAGATTATAATGAATGATGCCAAGATGAAGGTATTAATTATTCAGAATTACTTTCTTTTTCATACGTATATGTGCTTATTAAAAATTGATCCTATAGATATTTCTTCTGCCCTTCAAATTTCTTGCAAGCATATACCACAATCAATCAAAACAGAAAAATATTCTTGGTTTTAATGATTATGCTGTCTGATACTGTTCCACCTACTTTGCCATCTCACACAGCCTTTCTGCCAGAGTTTCCCTGTGTAGGAAACCCATCTACCACACTTATGGTCACCACAGCTATACAAGTGCCTGTTCTTTCAATCTTGTCTCACATCTCTGACCATTGCCTTTAAGCCCTGATGTCCCCAGCTTTGTGACAGAGCCATGGCATTCAGACAGCAGTTCCCCAGTTTCATCAGGCAAAGGACTGATTTCATGGCTAAGCAGTCAGGAAACACCTGACTCATTTCTGTGGCCTTCCATGTCCTCAGTGTGAAATTCTTTGGGTCTGTGAGAGTGCCCAGCATGTTATGCCAGTGCCTTTTCCCTGAACCAGAATCCAAGCGTCAGGAAGCAGAAAAGCACATCACAGAGCTCACCACAGCTCTGATGATTCTGAAGAGAGACACCTGTAGAGCTCCACCAGCAGCAGTCTGGAAGCTCAGCTGGTCTATGTGCAACCAAACGTGTTTGTCACCATGGCTGGCAGCTTGACTCTAGGAGACATAGCTGTGTAACAAGACCAGATCAGACTGGTAGACATCACTAATATCCTCTTACTGGTATTTCAAGAGAGGAGATGGGAGAGCAAAAAGAATTAACCTCCTGGTTGTCTGTCCAGAGATCAATGAATGCATTTTAGACCCCCGCAAAAAACTCAAGACATTCCTTCCAGTCGCAGCTCTGGAACTGCTCTGTGTAGAAATGGTAGCATATCACTATCCCGTGCTAAGCTTCCTTCATTCATGAGGACTAAATCCTCCCTGTACATAATAAGTGGGTAGCTAATTTCATTATGTGGGGCGGAAGAGGGTGTCTTATTTTGATTTTTTTTTCACACATTACCACCTCCAATACTGAATGTCTGCCAGAGACAGTTCAGTACCACCCATATTGCATAGATCTCAAAAGCGCAGACAGAAAATTACCATCTTAAACCAATCTTTGCAGCTTCTGAAACATTAAATATAGATGGCATTATTGAAGCCAGCTGAATTACTCAGGCTGTGTACAATGCAGTGCCAGTGTGGCCAAGAATGCTAACAACTAAACAGCACACACTGCCTTGGAATATATGAGAAGTCCTAAAGGGAAAGTAATAGCTTGCTGTTGTGTAGCACTCTGCAGCCATGAAATACTCCTTCTCTTTCCTCTCCTCCTCCCTGCCCACAGTTCTTCATTGCTCCCCAAAAGCCAGTGTGCATTTGAATATAAATGATGGACATACCTAGAAGTGTGGTGGCACCCCAAGCCTAGTAGGACAGCCAAGGATCCCATAAGGAAAGCATGATTTCCAGCATGAAACCATCAACTTTGCATGCAAAGAAAAAGGAGGCAGATCAGAAGCGACCACAGAGCCTGAGGCTGTACTTAGGATGCTGTAAGGCTGACAGAATAATGAAAAAGGAAAACCAGCATTTGCCACAACTTTAGCAGTTATACTGCTGAATGGTCCTGCCCCTGCTATTTTGTTTATGATTTTCTCTACAGCTGCTTGAAATGAAGTATGAAAAGGTTACGAAGACCTTAAAAAAGGGCAGTAAAGAGGAGCAGACAAGAGAACACCTCTGGGGTGGGAGCGCTGACGTCCATCACGGGTTGTGCAGCAGGCAGTTTCAGCAAACCCAGTCTGTTCAGCCTCAGGAAGGAAGCAGAGACTCTCCCATTTGTGGAGTAGCTGCAGAGTGTCCAGAAATGATCTGCGGGAAATATCTCTGAAATTACTGCATCAGTCAAAGAGGGGTGCTCTGACACAGCTTAACTGAGCCAACTCAGTTGAATGGTCATCTTCAACACCCAGCGAACTCAGGTGAACTGAATTCTCCTGCCCAAATAATGTGTAGGAGAAACATTCATATTACTCTCCACTTAATATAGGAAATATATCCCTATACAGGAAAAATGGATTTGTTAGGTGCCTAAAAAGAGGGTGAAACTTACGTGTCTCAAATAGGCAGGCTGTATCCCAACCAATGCTTTTTTCAATTCCAGTGAAACCAAGGCATGCATGTAAAACAATAACCCTGGGAAGCAGTTGTCACTTGTGCAAATGTGAAGCCCTTTCCTTTAAACTACACTAGAATCAGAGATCTGAAAAGCATGAACACACAGGCATTCAAATGACTGCAGAGTTCACCTAAAAATTAAAGCACTCACTTATAATAGCAATTTCTAACTTTTTATTATATTTTTTTTCCCCAAATAAAACCTTGTTCCATCTTTTCTATCTTTATTTTATATAAAGAAAAAGAAGTTAAGGGTTTGTCACATGGAAAATGACAAAAATTGCAAGGAAATTAATGTTTCAAAATTCTTAAAAGCTGTTCACAAATACAGAGGGGAAGGATGGTAAATGTTTCCTTTCAGAATCTTCCTTAGGTAGGAGGAAAAGAAATAATGAACTAAAGTAAAATCAACCATTTGAAAAATAAAAAAATACAGATTCGTCTTCCGGTACTCCCATGGACTGTCTGGAAAAGTGTCTTTCTCTTCTTGCAAGACAGACAAGATTTCATATCACAAATGGCCAGCACATGGCAGGCTTGAATAATGAGAAAGTGACTTCCCAGCTGAGCAAATATGCATTAGTAACAAGACGCTGATGAGGCCTGACAAATCACCAAGGAAACAGGAGAATGTGAAAGACAAGTCAAAGAAGCTTTAGAAATGAGCCCTCGAGGAAGTTAGCCATGTTGCAGCAAGGCATTATTACACTAAAGAGTATGACTGTGGGTTTGGGTTTTTTTAAGGGATTAAAAAGAAACACAGTGTAATAGTGCAGTGTTTCTCATCCCTGCCAGATCTCTGGGACTGGCTGTGTCAATGCCAAAAATAATGGCATTATTTGGATGGATCATGGAGTTTGCAATGATGAAAGAGGGCTGGTGAAGAGCTGCACATGGATGCACAGCCCAGCTCCTGCTTGATGAGCATTCACCTGCAAAGTGAGTTTTCCTGGCTCTCTGGCCAGGGGCAAAGACCGTGCTGAACATGTTTGCTACACAGGTTAACCACCTCAGAGGGGGCCGGCGAGCTGGACACACAGCTGAGGGGTGAATGCGTGTGGTGGCACTAAAGGACAAATCTGGCCAGCTGCTTCCTTAGGGAGGGGTTTGCTGTGCTTCCCGTCCCCTGCTATTAGACTGACTCCAGAGGTCCTGCAGCTCTGCAGTGTTTAGAGGAGTTGCAGGCAGGTCTGTAACCCAAGAAATAAACTGAAAGAGAAAACAGACGGATGCACACAGACACACCGAAACTACCTAGGGGGAGGTTAGAGGAGGTGGAGTCAGGCTTTTCTTGAGTTAGGGTTGAGGAGAAATAGACACATATTCAACAAGAAACATTTTTATTACATGTAAGGAAAACATTCCACAGTGAGGATGGCCAACCTCTTGAACAAGGGCTCAGAGAAGCCGTGGACTCTCCATCCTTGAGGGTACTAAGGCCATAGCTGAACAAAACTGAGACAACTCCAGAGATACCCGTTTTGAGCAGAGGTGTAAATGACCTTCAGATGCACCTTGTGACTTCGGTTCCTCTAGGATTCTAGAGAACAGCCAACAGATATCAGAGAATTAGCTCTCGACTTCTTTTGTTTCTATGAGGCTTAGCAATTCAGCTACACCAGCTACAAGAGGCAGTATTAAGGGTTGGGCAGCAGAGGAAAGGAGAACAAGGGTGGTGCAATGAATGCTTTAAGAGAGAGTCTACAACCTTCCTCTGCCAAGTAATTTTCAAGTATACCTCTTACTCCTCAAGAAAGACAAGTTTTCTTCAGTCAGCTATGGACTTTTGCAGCAAATGAAGAAAAGACCAAATCCTTAGGAACCTTAGAGAATCCTCTCAGAATCTTTGAATTTACTAATAAAACACTTAGCACTACAGCATCAGGGATCCCTCTCTGGGATCTGAGTTTCACAGCAAATTACACAAGGCCTGAGAAGGGGATAAGCCTGACCAAAGACCATTGCACCTCATCAATACAGCTCCCTCCTACCTTCTCTAAATGAGGTGATTGGAATATTACATAGCCCTTGACCTTACTGACAGCGGGTGAGTGGATCCTAATCCTGATCAAAGAAAGCAGTCTGATCCCAAATGAGTGTTGTGTTCCCTCTGCCTTCATATCTGTCCTACAAGGCAATAAGCTGGCACCTTGCATGATGCACAGTCAAAAGACAACATGATCATCTGGTCATAACATCACCATCTTCTCCAGCCTTTCACCTGTACTGTCCGTTGTGGATAACTCCTCACCAGTTAATGGCACTTGAGCACTGTGATCCCATCTCTTCTTCCATGGGACCAAAAATGAGCATGATACAACATGCCTTTTCTCAAAAAAACAGAACAGATCTTTTATATCTTTTTTTTTTTTTATTTCCTGTTCAAGAAAAAATATTTATTTTGATAGGGAATAAAAATTTAATTAGAAAAACAATGTTATGGAAGAGAATCAATTTACCCAGTATAATTTCCACTGAAACACAATTCCTAGTAATGGAAACAGAGTTCCTAGCACTGATAGCATCAAACATATTTGGAAATTCTAATCAGCAAGCCAATGCTAGTATTTAGGATCTTTTAAAAATTCATGTAAGAGCAGTGGACTGTAAAACTTATAAGATTTGTCCTTCACCACTACTTGATTACACAAGCATGTTAATGAAGACATTATTTGATTTATTTCATATTTTAACTAAAATGTGTGCACTCAATTATTTCTCTATGAAGGGTTTATTCTTGCTGCCAACTCAGTCTAGCTTTAGCAGCACTAGCAGGCAAAAAGATGCTACTCCCCTCCATCTTAGCACTAGAACAGCTGTCAGGAATATGGTGCTTAAAGTATTTGTGGGCCCTTATTTACACTTCCCTAATATTATTGAAGTGGAGGTTGCAGAAGTGGGAAATCAAACACTACTTTCAATAAAGAAAGGTTGTTAAACAGAGAAGAGAACCCATTTGGCTTGTCTGAGATCTGGTAAATAAATAGCACTTAATTGCCAGCTGCTCCTTTTTTTTTTAATATAATCAGAAAGAGTAAGTGTTTTCTGGAAGTTTAAACATGGATTGGACTGTACAGAGCCCTGAAAAGCACAAGAGAACAAAGATAACACTTATGGTAAGATTTATCTCTCTCCTGGGAGATAACATATTTCTTAACCAGTTTTCAATTATCAGCCACTGGGTGAGAGAAGGAACAGGCCTGGAAGTGAACGTCTGGGTGTTGGGTCCAGTCCCTCACACTTAACTTGTATCCATTCCCTATAAGGTTGTCAGTAATGCCATTACTACTCCAGTGCCACTTTTACAGGAAAAATAAAAGATGTAACTGGAATTCATACTACAAGAGTAGCAATTAAAAACATTTCCAAAGTAATTATTCTGGTCTGTTTATTTACCAGGTAAAAAGCTAATAAAAGGGATATAATTTTTTTATCTCTAATATTTACTCTTCTTTAATGCTTCTTTGGAGAAGAGTCAGTTTATAGTTGTGCATAAGTACGTTGCTTGGGTTGTATGCTGAATAGATGTTTGGTGAGCAAGACGGAATAAAAAAAGGCTACAAATCTCCTCTGCACTTAAGCAATATTAATAAATATAGCCATAACATGCTCCATCTATTCAACAATGATCTTAATTTCAGCACTAAACTGCTACTAGAACCTGTATATTTAAAGGTATATCATTGTTATAATGGCCATGGCACTCACACAGCACCGGATTCAGCAATTTTCAGCCACCAGCATCTGTGTCTATGGCTTCTGAAATTCAGAACGTTTGTATGTGACAGAAGGGAATGGCTGTGACAGTTAACAACACGTGTGAGGGATCTGAGACCTGCAGACCTCAATGCCAGCTGAGGCTTATTGGAAGTTAATAGGTGGTAGATTGGTTAAAAGATGGATGAGGAAAAAGAGCCTCATGATGCCCTACCTTACTGTCTGTTGCAACCTCCTGCACAGAAATGTTCTTTTTGTCCCTGCTCCCACTGAAATACTGGGGACCATGGGAATAGTCAGTTCTTCTACTACTTGTATGAGAAAAAGCTATGAAAAAAAGGGAAGGAAAGACCTGAGCAGTGTCATCTTTGCTTGTAGAAAAAAAATCTGCTAGCTCCATCTGAAAATGGATTGGCTCTCCTCCAATGGCTGGGAATGGTAGTGTAGTGGTTTGTACCCACTACAGGTAGAAATCCAATTAATTTCAAAGGCAATGTAGTGAGGCCAACACTAGTTACATTTGGATTTTCTACTCAGAAGAGTTCCTATATTTTAGGGGTACATGGTCTTGCTGAAAAAACTGATAGATGCCTCTTGTGACACCTCAATTAGATAAAAGGGTCGTAATCTGTCTCTCAGTGATGGTACTGTGGAAAATGTGTGCTCCCCACATCACCAAATATGTACCCTGACCACCCCCCTATGAGGGAGTAATGATTGTAAGGAGGGAGCTGCAATGCACCACTCCAAGAACAATTCCTACCCTCCCAACCACAAAAGTGAGGCATATCACAAGACAAAACAGTCCTACCCTGCATGAACACTGAAAGCCTGACATGAGGCTTAGGCTGGATATTAGGAAAAATTTCTCCACCAAAAGGGTTGTCAAACCTTGGAACAGGCTGCCCCGGGAAGTGGTGGAGTCACCATCCCTGGAACTATTTAAAAGATGAGTAGATGTGGTGCTTAGGGACATGGCTTAGTGGTGGACTGGGAAATACTGGGCTAATTGTTGGATTTGATGATCTTAAAGGTCCTTTACGACCTAAATGATCCTGTGATTTTATGATTGCTAGTCATCTGGCATTTATCAGAGCCCTTTAAAAAAGGTGTATCAGTCTCAGATGCACATGCTATTTATTTTACTTGTTAAATGATTAGTAAACTGCAAAAGAGAGTTCACAGGAGGTAGGAAATGTCAGGAACAGTGTGGCCTTTTCAGAAAGACCTTGAGCTGCATATTGAACAGCAAGGACAGGAAGGTATTGAACAGGTGATGATTAACTCTGTACCCTCTGCCTGCGGCACCAAATGGGGAAGGGTCTCTGAGGTATACAAAGCAAAACGCACAGGCAGTGGTTTTGGCAGCTCCTGGCTTCTGAGTGTTCAGGTTCACGATCTGCATTGCAATTCACATTAAATTGGTACTGTCTGGGGAGAAAAAGAAGAGAAGACAAAAGTGGACTTTCATCACCCTGCATCAGAGTGACACCCATGTGGGCCGTCAGCAGGGCCAGGATACGTTCAGTCTCCTGCTGAGACATGCCGAGCTGAGTTGGTGGCACTCACAGCAGTGTGCCAGCCTTCATGTCAGCCCTACACCCACCACAGGTGACTGGTCCCTTTGTTCTGGCTTTCCAGCTCCAGCACTGATTTTAAGAGAGGCACTGCGGTGCATCCCCTGCTGCTGCTGCAATGACCCCATGGCTGGGCTTTAATGCAGCACTGCCAGCAAAGGGCAGCCTGTGCTGTCACTGTGTGTCAGGAGCATGATGCCCAGCCCAGCCAGGGAGCCCAGACCCTTAGGGGAGGGGGCAAGGAGGTGCCTCCTAATGTCTCAGATACACCCCAGCACGTGCAATAGCAGAACTGAGGGCACTTGTATACATTTCCTGGGCATAACATAGACGGAAGAATGATTTAAATGGGGATTTGTGGATGACAGCCTTGCCTGCAGGAGCTTAATTCAGCCCATCATGTTCAGGGAGTTATGAGAGGAAAGAACATTGTCCTACATTTACATGATGCAGTGGAGCACCATGCAGAATTACCAGCCTTTTGGCAAATGTATCAGGTCAGGAATCAGCACAGCTATACAAGCACAGCCCCATACCTTGGCCAGTTAGGCCTGACAAAAAAAGGTAGAGCTAACTTGTTAATTTACAGCCATGCTAAAGGAGGTCCTAAGTTGTCCTCAAGGACGACTTGAGGCTTAAAGCATTGCACTGATGGCTGTGCTACAGAAGTGGTTCATGAACAATCCTGGATGACCAGTAAAATTTACTTGAACACATGCTAATGAGTGTCATCTCCTGTGTGGCAAACTGACAATTTTTCAAAGGCTTGCTAACACTGTCAGTTTCAGACAGATTGTATAAAGGATCTGGAAACCACATCATTAATTCAATAGGGACTCACTGTCAAATTCTAAGCCTTTGTTTCAAAGCATAAAGGTGGCAAGTGCATTTCTTCAAGAATTATATTTGATGGACAATGTATAATAAAAGTATATTTTTCATGTTTTGTTCTTGGAATGGCTGAAAGATTTTGTGGAGGGTTTTTTTCCAAAAGAATTCTGCTTGCTATTCCACATGGAATATGCTAAACTAAATGGTTAAAATTTGGAGAAATTATATACCACTGAAAATTGAGCCTCATAATTTCAAGCATTAAGCAACACTACTAGGTGATATTTTCTGCATTACCTATAGTCATGTATCTGGGAAAAAATTTCAGACAGAGAGACAAGATTAAAAAAATTCTTACAGCTGTGCTGTGAAGTGTTGCAAAAATAGTTACAACTAAAACATCCTTTCTTGTGATCACAGACTTTTTTAGAGAGTACCAAACGCTGCTGGAAAAAGAGCCATTCAAAAAGTGATCTTCTTGGTATGTGTGTTCTCATACAGAAATAAATTGAAGGCAATACCACCTATGCAGCAGTGACAAGTTAATTCAATTTCCATCTCAAAATCAGGTAAAGTGTATCTCATTTGTTACCATGGATACAAGACATTATTTCCATTTGTTTGAGATCTCACAGTGGGTATGAAATTAAACTGTGACACAGTTTTATGGAGGAAGTTGAGTAAAACCTCCATAAGTTCAATGTCATTAGTCCAAAGGATTTTCTTTTTTTAGACACAGCAAATAAGGAGGTTGCTACTACTGCCCATGAAGTACATACACTTGATAAGCAAACATCTGTGTGATTTTCCAGATGCTACTTTGGATCAGTGGGAGTGATGGAATAGAAAATAAACATTCATTTCATCGGTCCTGCAAATACAGGGAAGAACCCTGAAAAACATCCAGATGGTAGAAGTACATTAAAAATACATTGGTGTTATTTGCTATTGTTTGGCACCAAATATGTTTACAAAAAAAATGTCTTGATTCTGAAAATGCATCCAGTTTTTCTCAGATAAATCTGCTTTTCAGGCTGCAGCTCAAATCACTTGTTCTCTAGTTTTCAGAGTAAGAAGAAGAAGTGTATGAAAAAGTGGGGGAGAATGAAGAGAAAAGAAGAAGGAGAAATATGTTTTTTAATGCTGACATATATGAAGGGTTCAGGCATTCAGTGGCATTCAGTTTACCTTGTCTGAAATTAATTTTAATATATACAAAAGGATAAAAGGGAATACAGGTCTTCTTGTTAAATTATTTATACTCAAGTCCTGGATATATATTTAATATTTCATAGTGCGACTGATTTCTATAGATGCTGAGCACCCGCTACACTGATGGATTTCAGCGAAGGTTGTCATCTCCCAACATTTACAAAACCAGGCTGAGGTGAAACTGAGTCTAGCTAAATCAAAGGTTTATTTCTACATATTCATGCATTAACTGCATGAAAATCACAAAGGTTATGGGATGTCATGGCTATGGCTAATTACTGAAATCCAAAACCATCATCCAGCTGCTTAACTGACTGATAATTTCCCACCAAATATTCTGAACTTCACCTCCCGTGCTTCTGTGTTGCTGCTCTCCTCAGCATATTGTCAGACTGGATTACCTGCAATGTCTTCTCCAGCTCCTTGGGCCATCTCTAATTATATCCCATCGGGAGCACGTAGGGCTGACCCTGAGATGGCAAACTAGAAACACTGAGAACCTCACAGCAAAACTGTCACGAACACAGAAACTCTCAGAGGAATAGGGACTAGAGTGTCCACGGCCAGCTGAACAGAGATAAGTCAGTCACTCCGTGTTATTGATTTGCATTATTAACATTTACTTGAAGTTCAATAAAAATCTATTTATATTCTACAGACTTGATTCTACTTCATCCAGACCCCAGACAGAAAATTATAATAATGCCAAATGGGTGCTAGGGCTCCAGAATTTTTATTTAGTAGCATTTTATGCCTACTTTTCAGTAATTTTAATGGTGAATTAGCACCAGGATGAAATATAGCACAATCTTTACATATGGTGTTAAATTTAATAAAACCAGTGATATTTAAGTATCCATTTATATAAGGATAAGATCATGAACAGACCTCAAGCTTATCTAAAGGATACAGAAACCTAAGTATTTCTGATTAATGACTTAATTCTGAAGCCTGGGCAAGATTTTATTCCTGAATTATCAATTACTTATTTTCAATTTTTAAAGTATTTTGGTCAGAATTATTCCACTATACAATAAATCACCCTGATTTTGTAAAACTCTGCAGGCTTAAAGGGGCTTGTGTTGATATCAATATGTGTGTAGGGTTGTCTTGTGCTCTATTATTGGGTGTTAGCTGGGATTTGCAGGCTTACTGGATTCGATAGGTACCAGGACAGCCCTGCAATTCCTAACCCAAAAAGGCAGCTCATATGTAAATGACTATCTCCCAGGTTTTGCCACTCAAAAGCAGCTTAGTACAGTCTGGAAGTGGGTACAACTTGTCCCGTTCTGGAATCTAATAACCGGGGGTGACAGAGGACTGTGTGCGATGCTACAGACGAAGGCAGCAAAGTTAACATCCGCAGTGCCAGGTTGAGAAGCTCCACTCCAGCTGGGAGCACAGCCCGGGGCTGTGGTGAGCCACTGCCCTCGTGTTCTGTCACGTACCAGCTGAACACAAGGGCCTGGGCAGGGAAGATGCTGCACACATGCACGCTGGACGGGGGCTGCCCGTGTGTCAGTGGACATGTCAGACAACACAGTGGGAGCAGTCTGGATGTGCCTGCCAAGACTCACCCAGCACCGTGTCAGGTGCACGCCAACAAATAAGGGATAATAATTATGATAAACTGACACCCCTTGCCCCTGCAGGGACACATTGCGGTTTCTCGTTGACTGGTGTCAGAGAAAAAGCTTTTTTGCTGCACTAAACCACTTAAAAACTGTCTGAATGAAAAGGTTATATCCATGGGTCAGCAGAAAAGATAAAAGCTCAGGAAATAGCACTGATGTTGCTAACCATTTGCAAGTTAAGGAAGGTAGTCTGGACAGGCTGGAGATGTCTCAGTCATCCTCAAACAAGAGCAGAAAAAAATATGCAGATGAATGCAAATGAAGACACCACAGAACACTGACTATGATACATTAGGTAATTTTTAAAAATTTTTGTGCAGTACCAGGGCCAGTTGGATTAAGTGAGGAGAGGAACAGAGTAATTTGCTCCTAACTAGCAAATGCATAAGGAGCTTTCTTGAATGATCAATGGGTTTGCAGTTTATGAGTTCCTAAAATGACTATGCCTAAATGACTATGCCCAAATTCTCCTTCCTTTTCCCCCATCTAAAGTCCCTATGATTTTCTGAAAAGAAATCAGCACCTTAATGAATAATAGTCTTGAGTACAGCAGAGCCCCATGGTACCACTTTCCTAAAATAGAAGACCTGTTTTTTTTCTTCCTTAGCAGTACCTGCTGCATGCCTTGCATTGTCTGCTGTAGGAACTGCAGCTGCTGGTCCTTCGTAAGGCTTTCTTCTGTTCGAAAGAGCTGTCCTTTCTCCTGCTTCAGGAGCTCCACTTCATTCCTATAAGCATCCAGCTGCCATCGAAGACTATCGTTCTCTTCCTTTAGTGCATACGCTTGGGCGGCTAGAGCTAAGAGAAAATGAAAATGTGTGAAAAAATCACTGAAATGGATTGTTTCTTTTCAAATAATACAGAGGACATTGTCTGGAGAGATGAAAATACAGCTGAAAGCCAGTGAGACATTTCGGAGCTGAGGCAAGACCCAGCAGAGCTGAAAATGATTAGGTTCTGGCAAAGATTGTTGCTGGGAGGTTATTTCCTGGGATGGAAGAAGCCATAAAGTGACCCTGGATAATTCAAAAGCTACTTGCAATCTGGCTGCTAAATTTAGGCTTATATTTTAGGAAGAAACTGGCATGCAGTCCAAGGGCAAGGCACTCACCAACTTTACAACGTTTTCCCAGTGATGTTATAGGAACTGATACAGCCATTTAGTATTTATACTTGCACAGTGGCCAGATGTTCCAATCAGGTCTGTGCTAAAGAATTTTCCCGGTGTAAAGTTGCTGGATTTAGTCCCATGAGAGAGGAAACACAGAAATTTCTCTCCAGCCTTGCTATGAACTACTTCATAGCAACAGTTATGAGGAACCATTTAGACAGAAAAATGATGTAATAGAATAAAATTATATAAAATGCAAATGCTGAAAAAAAGTGTTGGCACTACAAGAACATTACTACATTAAAGGCATTGAAAGACACTTAAGTCATTTCCTTAGGAAGCTCCATTTGGCCCCTTTTCAATTTAGAATGGCATTTTTATTATCATAACTGATAGCAGGTGTTTGTGAAGAAATCGATTAGTATGCAGGGATGGAAATTACATTTGCCAAATGACTTGCACAGTCTGCAATATAAGCTAAAATTTGTGTAGCAAAAGGCAGAGGGCTATAAAGCATGTAGTAGGAACATTATTTAAATAAATTATCTGAACATAAATACATATAGGGAAAGGTGGCATTCATTAATTAGGGATGTGGCTATCATCCTATAGAAGGACCCACTCCTGGTAGTATTTATATTTGGCAGTAGCAGTGGTCATTTGGCACAGCAAACTGCCATACTATGCTATTTTCCTTCTTGGAACTTGGTAACACAACAACATTACAGAGCAGCTGTAATTAAAAAACAACAATCTACTATAGCTGGTTCTATCACCATTTGGTAACTGAAGCACATAACTGATTTACATTCCTGATTAAATGATTTCAGGCTTGGTATCACAGAATTCTTTTTTGCCCACCTACAACAGCAATATGGTTAAACTCCAAATTATATGAAATTGTGTGTTAACTCCATTTAATACTAGGCACCTCTTGACTAGACCTTCCACAGATAAAGAGTCCCCTGTTCCCCATGATAACATGATTCAGCACGTTTGTGAAATTATACCAGCACTTAGGTAGAATGTCACAATATTTCATTAGCAATAAAAAAGTTTTATCTTTGGTAGGACAAACCTACCTTGATCTCAGATAATTTTTACTAATTTTAAAGTAGTACAAATGCATTATTCAAAATAAATTACAGTCAGCTACTATTCAAATACAGACATGGATTGGTTATTGCGCTTAATTTGGGTATTTTACAGAATCTCTCTGCAATATTTAGCAAGGGTTACAGTATTGTTACATCAAATTAAATTGTTCTGAAAAGCATGTAATCATCCTTCCATGACAAAATTTACCCTCAAGAAATTGCACTGATGAGTCAAATGGGCAAATAAGAGGATGAAGTACTTTTTTTGGTTTTGATTTTTGTAATAGCCAACAAGCTATAATAAAAGGAAGGATGGAAAAAAAAAATTAAAAATAAGAGGCTAAGCAAACAGAAACATCAGTCAAAAAAACTCTTCAAGTCAAAATTAAATAGTTTTTGTTGGAATGGACCTCTAAAGATGATTTAGTACAACTTGTGCAAGTGTCTTACCGCCCTCATCCTAAAATATTTCTCCCTTATGTCCAATCTAAACCTACCCGGTTTCAGTTTATAACTGTTTCCCCTTGTCACAACAGCCCCTGGTGAAAAGTCTCTCTGTCATTTGAACTCTGTTACTTCTACCAATTAGACTCTCACAAAATTTATATAGTTTTGGTTTTTTTAATGTAACACTAAATTCTAGCCAGAAACTGCCTACCCCTCTGCTCCTTGAGAACAGGACTAGAGACCACCAGCGATGTACTCAAGTTTCTACAGTGGCTTGGGAGCAGTAGTTCACCTGCTGCTCATCATCTATTCCAGCTCTTAAAAAACTTCTGAGAGCTGCTGTACAAGTGGGGGGCATGAGGCCTGTGTATTTTCCCACTGAAATGTGGGTTCTCACCCAGATCCAGGTGAGGTTCAGACCTCCTTATCTGGAAAGGCTGCTTGACTATTTTTTGTGTCTCACTACAGCCTGATTGGAGAACTCCTTTTCCACTTCGTTCTCCTAGGTGAGTTCAGGCTCATTAAGTGGGACTACAGACAGCAAGAGATGTCTGCTACAGGGTCAGCAAAATAGGAGAAATGAAAAGGGCCACAACGTCTCACAAAAGCAAGTAACCTCTATGTGAAGAACATATTAGAGTTTAAAAAGTAACTAATCCAAATGGAACAAGTCACAAAACATAGGAGAAGTGAAGGTAACTGTCCATTTACGCTGCTGGAATGCAATGCAGCTTTTTTACTGTTCAAAAACCCCAGAGATGCTCCTCTGAATGCTATTATGTCACTACTTTAAAAATTATATGCATTATATAATATTAAAACCTGTAAGACAATAATTACATTTCAGAGCTACCAAGAAGTTCCAACCAAGGTTGGTGCCCTGTTCTTTTCCGCAGACACCAGAAGACAAAGGCTGTGTCTGGAAGAAGTTACAGTCTATTTTAAGGCAAAATGAAAACATCCCAAACCACCTAAAGTGAGAAAATAAGAATACAGGAGAGATACATTTCTGATAGGCAGGATTCCCTCAGGCGTACAGTGCCTTATCAACATTATTATACACTTGGGTGATCATCCTAACCACTCATAGCAGAGCCAATAACAACAGGGTCCAAGGCAGAAAAAGGTTCTTAAAGAAGGAAGATGCAACACATATAGTAGCAGTGTAAAAGAGTTTTAAATGGCCACAAGCTTTTAAATTAATTAAATGTAGATAAGATTCCATAAATGGTACGACATTAAATACATGTATATGCTTTGCCATTTAATTTAAAGCTACCAACAGTCACTTCCTAACATGTGTACAGAATGGTTAACAGAAAAGGAGAATAAGACAAAGGAAGACATCTGACAGACCCCAGGGTGTCCAGCTCATTCAACATTGGGTAACTGTTTTAAACAAAATCAGACACATTCTTTGTGTTGACCTAAAATAACTATAATTTTAAGATATTTATGTTTTAGTGCACCAAGATTAAAAATAACTCTGTATTCAGATCAATGTCTCTTTTGATGCCAAGCAAAATATCTATTCTATAAAAACATACTATAATTTATTTTAAATTATATTTAATTTACAACAATTATATATAATGATATGTGATTTATTATATAGGATATAGAGAAAGGCAGTTCACTGAATATTAAATTAAAAATAGAGAGAAATTTTGGAGGAAAGGGAATCTGCATTTTAAAAAGTAATTTTTTTCAAATTTTGCATAAATTTTTGCTCAGAGTTCATTGACAAAGCCGATGAATGTAATTTCAGTTTACAAAAAATTTTGTTCATCTCAACTCAAGCCATTTTACATTTGGTAGTTCAGATACTCATCTCCAAAATCCCTCTCTGAGGCACACTAAAAAGCATCTTCAGATAAGAAGGCAATGAATGCTGAAAGCATTTACAGAAGAACTATATACAAGGAATCTATATCAAAAGAAAACTCTGACAACAATCCCAAATAGCTGCCTGTGCTGCAAGTAGAAGAAAATATTCCTACCTAAACAAACACAGCTGGAAAACAGCTCAATATTCACTTTACAGCATTCTCACTGAGGGATGCAAAATGATACCTGCCAGCCTCAGAGAAGCAGCTGAAGGAAGATAAGATATATATAAGTGGGAGAAACCTTTTCATTGATATTTCAAAGACTTCCAAGAGGTTAGTGTGATTTTTTTGTGCTGAGGCAGAAGTGCTATATTCACTCCGGCTAGAGCCTCAGTGGCAAGAGAGACACCATTCACTGGACCCAGACTAGATCCAAATCAAAAAGACACCCTCTTTAATGCAAGAAATGACTGGCTGATTAGATATCCACTGAAACCTAAGGACATATTCATCAATGGATGTCTCAGAAGAAACAAGCAATTAACTTTATTTTTCTAGGCCGTCTACCTTGGATAGTTAGGAGAGTGAGTTCTTTCTGACTTGCAATGATCTGTACCTTTTACTTCCAGCTTGTACTCAGTGACTACATTTAACCTAACACATAATAATGCCCACTGAAGCCAAAGCAGAGTAAGTCTTCATGGGTAATTGTAGTCTTTTATGACCCACATCATGTCACAGTGGCCAGGAAATAATGCTAACACCCCACATCTCTGAATGCATTTATTTATTGAGGACATTAGGGAGAATTCAAAATTTTCTACCATTTCTACTAATGCACACCTGCGCTGTGCCTTTCTCATTAGAGGCTGCCCTAATAACATAAAAGTTAATGTTAATGACAATCTAGTAATTTGCATACTGAGGACACACTGAGTTGAAAAGCATAAGCAGTAGGTTATCTCTAGAGCCTGAAGAAATCTGAAAGCAGTATCTGAAAAACAAATGACAAACACTAAAAACAACAACAGAAAACCTGCCTGTAAACTCAGAGTAAAGATTTTCCGTAGGTCCTACTAGCAGAACTTCTTTTATAGTTTATATTTCCTATAGATTCTTCTATATTTCTACAGAAATAGATCATAAAACTGAGAACTACTGTGACGTTTGTCCAGACTTTTGGTCTAAATTTTTCAGCCTTATTTTTCAGGATTTTTGAACTTTAGCTGATGTATTGATATAGTGCGGTAGATGAAAACAGAGAAAGAGCTTATTCCCAAACCTTCCTGCCACCTGAGTTCTACTAATGCCATTATCCTGATTTCCTGACTTGAAAATCAAGGTTTAAATGATATAATGCTCCTTTTGATAACAGCAAAAAGAGAAGCATCAAAACATGTCAAAATAATGGATATTATGGTAATTTTTTTCATCACTCCCATTGCAGAGCGTTTTCAATGTCAAAAAAGCCATCTTGCAAGACACAGCTACTTCTTCAAAGAGTTTTCAGCTTGAGGGACTGAACAAATGTGAGTGGAGTAAAATAAGGACACAAAGTTCACAACTATAAATACAAACAATAAAAGTTATCCCTGGCCTCTAGCTAGCCTGCTTGTTTTTCAAATAGGTGAACTGTGGAGCAGTACAAGCAGGGGAAAATCAGCAAGGAAAAATGTTTCTGGAGGACTGGAAAGGCATGAACTACGTTTTGACGCTGTAGAAAACAGGGCAAGTTATACAATAATGGCATTTGTCATTAGTAAGGAAGATAGTCTTTGCAGAAGTACAGTGTGGATGGTCTCAGGAGATGCAGTGGGTGGCATCCCTGCTCATGGCAGGGAAGTTGTAACTAGAGGATCATTAAGATCCTTTCCAATCTAAACCATTCTGTAATTGTATGATTATAACTTGGTAGGACCACTCATTTTTACCCTCTAAGGCTGTGCTTAGTGCTCCACTCCAGCCCACTGAAAATTTAATTTTGTGGTAGACTCTGAGTATCCCATGATGATCGCACAGTGGCAGGGTGTGTGTGAGGGGATGCAATTCAGTAACCCCACAGCTTGGGATGTGTGGGAAGGTCAGGTTTGGAGGAGCTCTGCAGGGTGGTGGGAAGGAAGGCACAGCCCTCGTTGCAGATGGCAAGCTGGATGGCCTCTGAGGTGAAGGGACACTGAGAAACTTGAGCGGTGTCAACCAACATCTCCAGCACCAAGTGTCAAAGCTGACCCTTCTCTCTTGATTCTCCAAGAAGCTTTCTGGAAGAGGAATTGTTGACAAGCACAGCTTGGTCACTTTGAGGCATCTTCTTAGCCCACTTTACAATGTCAGGATCATGAGTCATCCAATGTCTAAAGTGGTTTTGATCCATTGTCTTGAGTTCCCAGAGGACACTTGCTCTTCTTTATGGACCGTTACTAAATAGCTGATCACCAGCATAAATACTGCTTAGATGTCAATGACAAGTGCATAGAAATATGTCTGATATTAGCAGTTAAAAGCAACCTTCTTCCTATAATGTATTCTTTAACAAATACCTGTTCCATTGTTCCCCCTCATTCCTGTAAAAATAGACTATGTCACTTGACTTTTTTTTTAAAAAAAACACACTTTGCTTAAAGCTTGAAAACAGCTAACTAAGTATCCAGAATAAACTCTAGAAACAGAATTAGAATGGTATAAAAATAAATAAATTGGGGCAATTACAAGCTCACCTAGCCATGAACAGTTTTTTCTTTCCCCCTTCAGACATAATGCAACCAAACAATGAAGAAATTTCCACACTGTTTTCAAATGCTAAGCACACTTCATTTGAATGTCTCGGTACCTCCAAATTTAAACTCTGAGGGCACTAATTATCCTATATGAGAAGGGTTTATTGTCATTAATGTTAGTGGGATTTAAGCCCTGCACACTGGGAGGGAGATTTTGCAAAACCTGTTTTATTCAGGTGCAGTTGCTTTAAAGTCCTTTCCTTACCATTCAGCCTATGTTCAAGGCAGAGAAGCTCATTATACCAGTTACATTCATGATGACACCAGATGTTCAAATTGAATACTCATGAGAATTATTTTCAGGCTTCCTATTCACATAAAACTTGGTGATGAACAATTAGTAAATAGGAAGTTGCTAAAAAAAAAAAAAAAAGAAAGAATGAAGAAATGAAGGGAGCCTCTAAGAAAGATGGAGAGTGACTATTTACAAGGGGATGTAGTGACAGGACAAGGAAGAATAGCTTCAAACTGAGAGCGGGTCTAGATTAGATATTAGGAAGAAATTCCTCACTGTGAGGCTGGTGAGGCACTGGCACAGGTTGCCCAGAGAAGCTGTGGGTGCCCCGTCCCTGGCAGTGTTCAAGGCCAGGTTGGAACTAGATTATATTTAAGGTCCCTTCCAACACAAGCCATTCCATGATTCTATGAGTCTATTAATAGCAATTTTATCCATCCCATCGAGGTCAGACCTCTTCACATTTGAGAAACAAAAGCATTTCTCTGATGGGAGATTTTCTCAGTTTATAAAATTTCTCCCTGCTTAGCAGACATCAGCAAATATCACTGCTCTTTCCTAGGTTTACTACACGTGGCTCACCAGTAATTAATGAAGGCTTATTATTTCTTGTGTAATGAAGCATTATCTCTTTGCAAATACCAGAGAAGGTGCAGGGAAAGGGAGGGCTGGTTATTGTCCAGCTGGGACTAATAACAAAAAGCTGTAGGCAAATGCTGGCTCTACAGGGGACTAAGAATGCCCCAGAGAGCAGTGCTGCCAACTCCTGTGGTGTTATGGTGAGTCCCATGATATCTCACATTTTATTTAAAGGCCTAGAGAGATCATTAGCTGAAAACCTCTGGTTTAAGTTTCTGGAATAGTGGCTTCCAAACTTTCTAGACTGTGGATCAGTATTGGCTCTTCCTTTTTCATCATGCTCTCACAAACTGACTTTTAATTAAAAACACTAACAAGACAATTTAATCTAGCTGTTTTAGCCAGCCCAAGGAATAAAGATGTAGATTACTTGCTGCAGTCTTACAAGTAATCATTGACTTCAGTGATCAGTTTGGTATCATTGATCTAGACCTCATGGCTGCAGAAAACCCACTTGAACAGTGATCCAACTTTCTCCAAAAGGCTGCAAAGATGCAAGACTAGTTTCCCACTTAAAGCCTATCTTCCTACCCCTCTTTTTGTACCTTCCTCTCTTTTACCTTTGCACTGGTTCTGTTCGGTTCATCTCCAGCTCTAAATGCATGAGACCATCTATTTGCTCTTTTGTAATTCCCACTTGCCTGACATGGCCAGATGTTTCTCTCTTCCCTCACTCATACTTATTTTGCAGTCCATTCTCTAGTCCTCTGTTACCCAGTTCTGTCCCAGGTAAATTGCAGCATTAAGTGTTTTGGACTTTTCCTACAAAGATGTCACATCTCATTACTGAAACGAACATTTGTAATTTGGAAGAGACCACCTTGTTACAATAATATCAAAGCCTGACACATTTTAGGTCTATTTTACTTGACAGCATCTCTTTGGAGAACAGGAATCTGAACAGCTTCTAAATGTTATTTTGACAGTTGCTAGTTAATCTGCCCCACTGAGACCAGTCTCTGCAGGTCACCTCTTTAAAGCAAAGGGCCCTTTCCTCCTCTATGTTTTGGGTTGCATTCCTTCTGCCACCACCCGTGATTTGCAGCAAGACCAGCTGACTTGGCATATGTGTAAGGGGAGACAGGAGAGAGAAGATGTGGCTCTGCACAGACGTCTGTGATGGGTGGACCTTAGTCAAGCTGGTTAGGAAGAAAGCCATCACAGTAAAACGTAAGAGTATAACTTCGATCAAAAATAGTAGAAATTGTTAGATATTTTCAAAATTCACAAAAAACCACTTAACTTTTTATTAGAGTATTTGGTTTGTGATGAGGTTAATTTTTCTGATACTTTATGTTTACCAGTAACTGCTGCCTCAGATAAAGATGATCAATGAAGTAATAAATCTCTTTTAGAGGTTCTACCTTTTTTCCTAATTGAGAAATAGGACTGTTACAACACTTCTATGGAGACTGTTCTTTAAAGACGCTAGCAAAGGAGTGGATTTTTCCTCTAATCATTTTAAAAATTACTGTATTCGTGTAATACCAAATTAGTCTTGAGGGTGAAGGAAACAAGAAAATAGGAAAAGTGCTGGTTACTGAGGAGATACCATGTGGCATTGATGACTGACTGCCACACCAGTAATGAAAAATGCTGCTTGTACTACTGGTGCTTTGCAACTGAGGGTACAGACATTTGAACTCTGCACAGCAGAAGAGATGCTGATGCTGAATGTTTAATATATGTTACATAATCTTACATATATTGCATAAAGGTATTGTATCCACGCATGTACATGAGATACACAAACCACTTAGGATATTCAAAGATTATTGTACACAGGCAAACCTCCATGTAGGTGGGTCACTGATGGTTACTTCTTAGCAGTCAAATGGCCTCTTACATTTTTACTCAGATTTAAACAACCAGCACCAGCACTTACAGACACATGGCTGCTTCACTGCTTTTGGCATTTGAACTAGGAGCTGTATTCAGGCTCAGCACCACTGTGATAACTAGAAAAAAGTAATCTGTAGGATTTATGAAGAAAATGTCATTGCTACTTGGAAACAAACTTGACAGTGTGCACGTGAATCCCTCAATTTGTCACATTCATTAGGGAAGAAAGGGCTGATCTGAGTGGTTTAAATGACTGTGGTGATTTGAATTGGTCTGATTTATAATAGGCAAATTTTGTTCATAAATGTAAAGTGCTTTCTATAAATGTGAGGATAAACCACTTTCGAACAAAATTCTATTGCACCTTAAATTGCAGGAGAGCGTTTATCCAGCTATCTCTCTGACCTTGTAGTGGATTAGAGGGTTGAGTTAATTCTTCTTTTAAAATTGTGCATAATACCAAAATACTTGCTCGGTTACTTTTGCCTTAGATAATAATGGATTTTAAATGAGAATACATTTTTACCCCTTTATGCTTTAGAAGGCATAAGCAAATGATGACATGAAACTTGTAATTTTTCGACCCTCACATTCAGAGACAGAATTTCTTGAGCAATTTATCCCTTATGTGAATGGAAGGGTGTTCAGAAGGGCTGTATCTGCAAGCCAAAACCTCCTTTTCTCCCCTCCATTCTGCTTCAAGAATTTTCAGTTTATGCAAATAGAGGCCACTGTGCTTTTCCACATTTAACATGTTTAGCAGGTATTTTCTCAGCTTCTGAAAAATAAGACATGAGGCAAACTTGCAAATAACAGGGTTCTACAGAGCTCAGTTAGGTACTTCCAGGCCTTTCAGAAACAGACATTTTATTTCAATTTGCAGAAAGCATGTAGCTTTGAAGAGATAAGTGTGAAATAGTCCTTCTACCAGATTTTCTGAGTAAGCCACGACTTAGGACATTTTATCTGTGGGTGTTGAGCAGAATGTGAGTGCAAACACCCCGACCCGCAGGGAGTAGCTTGTAGGATCAAGGTTTTACAGCACAGACATCTCAAAATCTTTCAACAAAACATTATGAGACAGATTACTATCTCAGAACAACATAGGGAGAGTTATTGCTTTTTATCATGTTTTTCCTCAACTGTTAAAAATGCTCACTAGTCTCCAGACAAATTTAAGAAGGAAGATAGTCTGTATCTGACACATGACAAAAGAGCAATGAAGAAAGTGGTGTTAGGAGCCAGCAACCACCCAAGAACCTTCGGAGAGATCCCTGGTTGACATGAGAGGTGGGCAATTGGCTGTCGTAGGAGCAGCCCAGAAATCACTGGATACAGTGCTGTAAAGACATGCTTGCACAGTTCTTGTACCCAATAAAACTTGCAATGCTTCAAATATTTGTAGGGCTGGATTTATAAACAAAAGGTTGCAAACTATTTTGCCCGTTGAAAGGCAAACAAACCACAAAAAACCCAATAAAAATTCCTAATTTGAAAGCAAAACAAAACCAAAAAAACACCACCAACAAAACAAACCACCGTTCTGTATGCTGCTGTTCAAGGATTCACACCCTGAACTACTGGAGAATAAAATTGTGTGGTATCTAGTTCTTCAGTCTGTCATTTCACATCCTAGAGGACAGTTCTTTGTTTTCTCCTCCCTGCCATGAATCTAAATCCAAATAAGACTAAAAGAAGATCACTCGCCTCCTAGCAGCTTTGAATCCACTTGGCTTTCGAATTTATGAATCAAATCCCACAATATACTTGTCACGAAAATGCTATACTATGGATATGTGTCATTAGTAAGAAGCTTATTTTCTTGAGATGGCCTTTAGCCAAAATAAGAGCAGGACATCATGAAAGCCCTCTGAATCTAAGATCCTTTCACCAAAGTAAAATGGCATCACTAACTAGCAGCAGTTTGGGGATCTCTGCAGCCCCACAGCTTCAAGCAGGAACTGCTGGGTGTGTTTTTAACTCCTGGCATGCAACCACATCACAGACTGCCTCGTGGACACACCAGGAAGTAGAAGATGCATGCTTTGAAAAGGAAGCTTTTAATGGTTTGGAAGCTTCAGCCACCCTTGCATGTCTCACGATGTAAGAACACTCCCCAAACCTGCAATTATGGGCTTAGAAGCTTGTTCTGACATTAGAAAATACTCTGCTTTCTGATCATTATCTCCTCTGACATGTTGGCAATGGCTGATGATTCCTGGTAATGAGGGTGAGTAAGAAGGCACCTAAATCTCCACCTCAAGCAATATCTGCAAGCTTCTCTAAGTGCCAGGGTGAGAAGGGCTTCTAAAAACAAGACGGCATGAAGGGCAACATGATTAAGAAAATGTAACCTCAAGATCTCAGTTTAAACACTAATAGAAATGATCTTTCATTGGAGGTCACAAATAACATTTAGTCTAAAGCCACTCTTGAAGGAATCTGTTCTTTGTGCTCTGTTCAGAATCAACCATCTTCAATGTTATAAATAGGGCTCATTCTCTTGAAGCCTAAATATGAAAGAAAAAGCACAGAAGTTTTATATTGGAGAGGGCACTGTAAAGAAGGTCACTTTATAGAAAGCATGAAATGTAATTTGGAGAAGAATGCTAATACCAGCTATATCAGATTGTGAGGAAGCTGAAAACAGCATATGTTCTAATATTGTCTTTTATTGATTTTGCTGCCAACATCCCACTTCAACAATGTTACAGCCGCACTTCAGGACTTTTAATGGAGGGGGATGGAGAAAATCAATATACAGAGCTTGCTTCTGCTCCCATTGAATTCAATGTGAGTTTCATTATTAACTGCAATGAGCAGAGGACAGAGTTCAGCCTGTTTCATCACTTTGTGTTTGTTTATTCTTTCCCCTTTTATTTAACCTCCTAAGGGGCAATGTGTATTTTTATCCTATGTTTTAGAAAAGTCCCATTTAAATAGGGCAATCCCCTATCAAACTGTAAGTTTACATATTAGAAATGATGCCCTGCCTTACAAAACCTAATGAAAAATTATAGCTTGTATCCTGAATTGGGAAAGTTATAATAAAAGATATAGGATTTGAAATAAATTCTAATAGCAAAATCATTTTTTTCTTAAAAATATTTTCATTCCAATATGAAGCAAATAAAAGCAGTTTAGTTTTCACTGACTTGTAAAATATTACTTTCAATGTACATTGTTTTCTCTATTACAAATAGATGGGATGCACCTGAGCTTCTTTTTGCTATTATTTTAATGCTATTTACACAAAATGAAATATGCTAAAATTATCTCCAAGAATTGTAAGCGTCATCTTCATTCCAACAACATGCTGTTAATTTTGTTCTAGCATGAATGCAAAACATATTTTAACATGCTGTCAAAATAAGACACTAAGAATGTCAATAAAATAACACTAAAATAAATGTAAATTTAGACTGCTGTCACAAGTGGCTGCTTGGTTTTGTGAAGATGTTAGGTTGCTATAGCATTTTCCATAGCAACTTTGCATCTTATTACATAAATAATCCCTCAGTGTCCTTAAAGCTTACTAAAAACAGGATTAAATCTATTCTCATATGTAATGATCCTGCATAAAACCTTATCAGTATGAAATAACCAGAAAACTTGATAAATTGTAATCTAGATAATAGTACTTCTGGCAGCAGAAAAGCGTCAAAACACAACAGACTTGTTTCGTAGTAAACAGGACATCCTCCTACACCCCATGTTACGAAAATGCCTTTGAAGTGCCTGTTTCCTCTAAAATTTGGAAGTTAGATTAACCCCTTCACTGCTGCACCCACAGGACAGCACAGACCTCCACCCCGGAGCCTGTGTGTTGTACATGATCCAGAGGAACCAGCCCAGTACCTGGGACAGGACGAGGCTGTCTTTATTCCCCAGGGGCTACAGTCAGCCCTGATTCATCAAGACTTTTCTGCTAAATTCAGCTGCACAAGAAACATTACTAGAAGCAAATGGACTTAAAACCAGGGGCATAAAATTAGGCCCCTGCCTACATGCTTGCTGAACTTCAGCCTATTTTTGTAAAAGCTGTGGGAAAAATAGAATGCATTTTATGGCACAAAATTGGAGCCTGCTTGATGATAACAGCCCTGAACTGGCATGCTGTGAAAGACACTAGAACAGACTTTTCCCAGCATAGAGGGAGTAATCATCTTGTGCTGCTTTCTAGTGATCACCCCTGATGGTTCCAGGGAGCAAAGCTGATTGTCTGCTGTGTCCAGAGCATTTCAATTCAAAGGGAAGTTACTCTGCTCACAGAGCTCAAAAGGGTTGTTCAGCTCTCTTCTCTGGCCAGAGAGTGGACGGTGTCACTACCGTGACAATTCAGAGCCTCACATTTTAAATACATTCTTTTCTTTGGGAATGCTTCTAAAACCTGGTTGGTAGCTTCTGTTAACAGGGTTTATTTGTTCATCACTGCAGGGCTGCTTATGACACCAGCTGCTGATGGCTTTGAAATGGTACCACTTTATTTAAGGAATAAAAAGCAATGTTAGCCCATTAATTTCTAAAGTAAATACATTTTATTATTTTACATTATGTTTATCAATAAGTGTTTAAAAGGACTATAGGCAAATTATGGGTTTGTTAAATACCAATGAAATCTGATGCCAAAAGGTTCTGGGATAGAGAGGTAATGACAGAAAAATAAATCAGACTTTTGTTTGAAACAGAATCTCCCATAAACCCAAAAGGTTAGTCTTGCAAAAAAGGAAGGGAGAATTATTTGATCTCTGAGATCAGGAGGAAGAAGAAGATCTGACATGAGATCTGCTGTGACACTTGTTCACTTGTAAAAAAAGGACGACCAAAGCTCAGCTCCACACAGCTGGGGCTCAGCAATTTCTATTCAAAGTTTTAACAAGCAATATAAAGCTTTCCTACCAGTTTAATCCACCTATAAAACACAGTTTCCGTTCCATGTGTGTATCACTGCATTCACAAAAGCCTTAGAGAAAGCAAAAAGAGGATTGAATTGCAGAGAAAAGATGAATAAGCATCACAGTTCTCTTTGGTGTTATTTCAGGCTTTCCTTGAAGACTTGCCAGGCTTGCAACTTTCAAGACAGACTTGTAAACAATATCCCAAAGCCTGCTATATGCTGTGTGGACCAGGCTGTGATTTTCAAGTACTGACTTTTACAAGGACTTATACTCTTCTGTGACATGGACTGCCCACTATTCAGCCTGTCTCCTACAGCAAGTGACATAGCTGGTGCTGCAAACAGGACAGATCAGTTCAGGACAGAATTAAAGATCCAACTTCAGTATTTAAGTTTGGCACCTACTTTAGGTATGTTTGAAAGTGCTGCCGTAGAGGATGGCCTCCCTAACTTGCAAAGCAGCACCAATCTTACATGTTCAAACCAGGCTTGCATTATGTAACTTGCAATTTATTATTTGCACACAATCCCTGAGATGTTATTAAGCTGCTTCATCACAGGTAGTACAGTGGTGGTGAACTGCTCCAGGGCTCCAATGTGTAGGCCATTGCAAGTCTGTTGAACTGCAGGGAGGCCTGTGCCAAGAAACTTATCATCCATGTGGACAGAACAGGCAGTGGCTGAATGAAAGGAAGAACCATAGCCTCCACTTGATATTAGAGAACTGAGATAATACAAATTCATTGATTGGTCCAGGCTGGGGATAGGTACCAGAGCTGGCCTAGAGCTTTGGGATCCGAGTGAAACACCTTAATCACACAACTATCCTTCCTGCACCCCTCTGTGAGCACAGTGCATTTCATTCTTTTCTGCAGCACCAGCTCCAGTCGCTCGCTGAAGTCGGAGTTGCTAGAATTAGTGGCATGTCACTGGGTACTGCAAAAGCAAAAGATTAACCCCTCTCCCCTTACAGTAAAATTACAGGTGCCTTGTAGGCATAAACCAAACTCCAGCTCTTCTCCACAACACATGTCTTCGCTAATTCTTAAAATCACTTTTGAGGCTTTTACATGTGGGTCCTTACTCCCCGTGCCAGCAGGTGGGAGAGGAAGCATCCATAAATCCTGATCATTCTGAAGATTTTTGTATATCCTCTAGACCCCAGCACTGAATCTCCTTTTTTCTCCCTTGAGATAATGCTTCAGTAGCTGCATCTTGACTTTCACATATATTAACTGAGATGCCAATCATCATTATTATTTTTTTCTTAGCAATATTCCAGCTTTACTTCAGCAATCCTCTTGTATCTTTCAAACTCCAAAATCCACATTGCAGAAAAATCACTGTTTAAAGGCTGAATTTAAAAAAAAAAAAAAAAAAAAAGTAATAGCTGGTCCCACAAGTGACATTCATTCAGTCTCAGGTCAGCCTTTTGCCAGCTTTCCCTGGAATGCAAATGACTTTTATTCTGTGAAACCAGGAGGATTTCCCATAAACCAGGCATATATGATAGTTGAACCAATTTATTGGATACCCTAGGGGGTTCTTCAGGGTATCCTTGCAGCAGTTTGAGATGATCTCCAACATAACAAACAAGTAGTGAAGCTTTCCTTCTCCTTGAAGTTTCAGCTTGCAGAATAGAGTAGGGTACTGACTAAGCCTGGGGAGAATGACCTGTAAAATACCTGGATTAGCAGGTCTATGTGCAGGAGGCAGTGGCCCAGACTTGCAGTATGGCCTAGGGCATGGAAGACAGGTTTAGGAGATTGGAGATGCAGGTTCTCATTCCAGCTCTGCCTCTGAGTCACTGATAACAATTAATCAAGTCCATGACTAGCTAGCAGAAGCACAATTTCCAGATGAAAGAAGAGGATTTGAGTCTAGAATGGAGGGACAAACTTTGCAACAGGTCCCTATGGACCTGTTCTGATTGTCACAACACTAAATCTTCCCAAACAAAGGTTGGGTTCTAACATGCACCATGATTTGATCTCTTGCATGACAGAATATGTAGCACGACTTGAAGAAAAACGCAAACTATTCTTAGTAACAGATTATTCATCCCCAGTTGTTATTGTGTGCTAGGGTGTCAGCTACCTGTAACATTCCTCTGTGCCCTGCTTGCAGCTGGGATAGAGTTAATTTTCTTCCTAGTAGCTGTGGTTTGGATTTAGTATGAGAAGATTGTTGATAACATACTGTTTTAGTTGCTGCTAAACAGTGCTTTCTTTAAACCAAGAACTTTTCAGTTCCCCATGCTCTGCCAGTGAGGAGATGCACAAGAGGCCTGCAGGGAGCATGGCTGGGACAGGTGACCCCCATTAGCCAGAGGAATATTTCATACCACAGAGCTGCTAGTATAATCAGTATATAATCTGAGGGGAGGGGCACATTGCTGCTCGGGGACAAGCTGGTCATCGGTCAGAGGGTGGTGAGCAATTGTGCAGCACTTCTTTCTCTGGGATTTAATTTCCATCTCTCTCTCCTTTTCATCATCATTACTACTACTACTATTATTATTATTATCATTATCATTATATTTTGTTCAATTATTAAGCTGTCCTTACGTCAGCCCAGAACTTACTACTTTTTCTTTCTGATTCTCCTCCCCATTGCACTGGGCTTGGGGGGTGAGCAAGAAGCTGAGTCATATTTATTTGCCAGCTGGATCAAACCACAATGCTCTGAAACCCAAAGTCCAGCAACTCTGGACAAGCATTCAAGCACTGAAGCACTTTTTCAGAGTCTCAGGGCTTGGATGTGTTGCAGTATGTTTTCAAATGCCGGGGCTGGAATCCACCCTCTTTTTCTCAGGGTGACTAATAGGTTTCTCTTCAGATATCCTAGAGGAAAGTTTTCATTCTAACTATCTAGCTGTGAGAAGATGTGACACACTCAGTGTGTTTTCTTCCAGGAAAGAAGAAATTATGCTGGGAGACTCCTGAAACTCCACTTTACTGAGACAGAATGAGGTTTTAGAACCCATTCTAAATTGTTGAATTAATTAAGCCTTCTTGTACTAGCAGTGACTTAACCAGGCGAACCACTGAAAAAAAGACCTGACACAGGTGTTGAAGCCTGAGGGAATCTCTGTCACTTATTATATCTTTGGGGAGGTAACTTCCCAGCAGTCTTGCTCACACTGTCAAAAAGGGCAGGCTGAAAAATAATGTCCTCAAGAAAATTGTTGGAATGGCAGAACATACAATCCAGAACTCTGGAACCATCCAAATCAATTCATCATGTCTCATTGCTTCAACTACTTTTGCATTTAGACTTTTAAACCTTTATGTGTGCATGCTGTCCTTGAATTGAAGAGGCACAATATCTTCGTGTTATTCAAGTCTTGCTCTTCCCATGGTTAAATACTTTGACAAAATTTTTAAGAAAAGGGGTTAAAAATAAAGAAAGTGACAATGTTTTCTTACTGTGGAGGATGGTTTCTTTCTGACAAAAGACTCTTTAAAAGACATTCTTCATACAATAGAGGTTACTGTGAATACAAATAGCCACTCCAGTGAGATAAAGTGGTGGTTCTGGAATGACATACTCAGAAAGAGAGGAAAAAAAAGAAAAAGAGAAGACAGCTACACAAATAGTAATTTTTTTAAATGTCAGAAGAAGAAAAGAAGAATCACATTTCTGTACATAAGAATAATAATAAAAAAAGCCCGTATCTCAGTTTATTTTAATTTACCAATGTTTTATACCCAATAGCTCCTTTGGTTTAACTCCAAGTTCCCTCTATTGTCATTGACAGAAGAACCAAATGCACTTGCTTTAGTTGAGAGCGCAGTATTGAAAGAAGAAAGCCGTAACATTAATTTTAGAACAGGATGACTATGTATGCTGCAGGATGGATCAACTCCACTGAGTTTAAGAGGATGATGAGTGGTACAACAAACAATGATGGACACGTACTCAAGTGGATTCATATTGTTAAATTTTGATTTGGAATGCAACACAGTACTGGGTTTGCTCAAGTGCCCACACTGTAGCAATACAAATAACCTGAAATTGTTTGGGATAGAATGCTGTAGAAATCTCAGATATCAAAACTTTTGATAGTTATGTCCTTTTTCATGCATGAAAACAAAACATGCTTTCCTATCTGTGATGTTACAAAATGAATGACTGGCACAACTCTGCTCTAAGCATGCATATGTTATACCTGGCTGAATTGATAAGTATTACAGTTCAAAATGTTCCTGCTTCTCTTCTGGCATGCATGTATGTATTTCTGGCTCTACCTTCCTGTTGTTAGTTCTAATGACTTCTCTCCATGAGAGTGGACACAGTCAATGTAAAATGATTAGATAGTCATAAAAATCGCTGATTCCTAGCGGTTCCTTGTCTGCAATGACCCACTGTCTCAGCTTCAAACATTCTGCTAATGGTATCTAGAAAATACAAATCCACACAATTAGCCCAGCAAAAATTAAGGCTACCCTTTACAGGTTTTATTGTTGCATTTTTTCTGCCAGGAAAAGTATTAAATCTCCCTTCAAGAAAGATGTCACAGTAAAAATTTCTTTGCTAGAATGACACTCCTTCCTTTGGTCTTTACTTCTGGAGACCCTCAACCTCACGAAGTATCTTGCCACAGGAGGAGCCACAGAGTTCTCTCTGTAAGTCTGAATCCACACTTTTTGACTGGCATACATAAATGACTTGAAATCATTTAAAGGATGACATCCTTTCCTTTCATACTATGGTGCCTGTATGAAAAGGACTAGATCAGGATTGCCCTAATGGAGACTCTCAGTTTATCTCCGTATCATTCCTTCCTTCTTTATTTTCCTGAACGTTCACTGCTACCTGGCAGTTTCTGGTCATGTTTTGACTTCAGCTCCTCAAAGTTTCATTCTTTATATGAGTGTCTAAACAAGCAAACCCTTGTTAGCAACTCACAAATTATTAGCCAATGCTGAGAAATAGAGCAAAGCATACATCCAGATCATGTTACCAGTTAGTAACTCTGGTAGCTTCTGAGCCACCTCTTGGTGTCCATCCTTGGATAGCAGAGTATTTGTAGAAAGCTGACAAAGCTGCTTTTCTTATTCACATTAAATGCACCCTTGTTCTTAGAGTCATGATAGCCATCTAATGAGTGTCTAATTCATGCAGAATGCAGTACCATATTCTGAAATTGGTACCCTTAGCAAGGCAGTATGCAACCAAAAAAACCCCACTGTTAAAATGTTATGAGATTAGAGATTATTATGTCTTTGCTGGAAAGAAAGGTAAGGCTTAGAGAATACTGGCCAAAGCATAACTTGAACTGGTCTCATAATAAAACACTGTTACAACCATGGAATGAAATGCTGTCATGCAAAACTGCAGAGAGTGCAGTAAGGAAACATAATGCTTCCAGCCAAGGGCAGAACTGGAGAATTTTCATCATTATAGAACACAGCAGGTGACAGACATCTCCTAGAGACAGCTTGCATCATTCAAATAACTAATTTATGAGGGTTTAAAATAAGATACTGTCTTATATAATCGAGTATTAACATGTCACTTCTCATATGTAAGTTTTTGTTTGTTTTTAATAAAACAACACTTGCATATATTTACCTGAATCATCTACTCTCAGCTTTTTACTGGGATTGTCACCACTGTCATCATCGGACATTTCCATCTCCTCTTCCCGGCGGATTCCCATGAGCTGTTCACTGTGAGCATTTCGGAGCTCCTAAAATCCAAAATTACCTTTTGTCAGTATTAACTTCCATAATATAATTATGCATTATTTAGTATATTTTTTTAATACTGATCTGATTTTAATTATGCATCATTTATCATTGTAATAATATTTATTTGTGTATGAATATTTATAACAACAGAAGCACAGGGAATTCTTCCTGTGAAAGCACTGAGTTTGTCAAAGGTAACTCTCAGGGAAAACAAAAGAAAAAGTGACTTTCCATGTTGAGTGATCTTTAGGTCTGCTAAACGTAAGAGAATGTTTTAACAGCAGGGATAATACTTAAAATTGGTGTATAAAGCACACCGATAAGGGGATTGTCAGCCTGCTTAAGGTATAGCTAAATCTTGCTTCTCTCTGCCACTTGGGGTACGATTCATATGGCCAAATGTAGGTGTCTCCAGCACACAAACTCGTATTAACTAAAACACACCCTAAAAGTGCCTTGTTCTCTCTGCCAATCGCAGAGGGAGCCGAGAGCAGGCAGTGCAGATGAAGAGCTCTGTATTGTAAGCGCCTAACACTGGTCAAAGGAATCTCACCCTCTCTCCCTATGCCCAGATTGCCTCGTCTTTAAAAGACCCAGTCCCGTAACGCTGGCCTGAAAACCTGTGCATCTTGATCCGAAATGAGTGTCAGCAGGGACAGCTCGGTCTCCGGTGACCGCTGCAAGGGCAGGCGGGCAGCCCCCGCACATGTCACCAGGAAAAGGATCAGCGGGCACGCGGGCTTTGTGGGAGTCTAGACGGGCTTTGTTCTGGGTAGAAAAGCTGGCGCGGGTGGAGCGACTGCCTTTTTAATGGCAGCACTGAGAAGATTGAGAGGACTCTATTTTGTCCTAATAATCCTGTCAGGTGTAACATGGGGATGCTGCACTGTGATTAGTGTAGGCTTTGTCCACCCGCAGACAGCTAATTTTTCTGCCAACAAAGAGCTTAATTCCCAAAGAGGTGGTTTGAAATCTTTGAAACAAGGGAGAGTCGTGTGGAAGGAGGAGACAGCATTGAGGAGTCTGACAACAGCTCCGTGCAATTAACAATAATCTGTCAGAGAAGGGGCTGTGTGTAAAAAAGGGAAGGCGTTTCTCTTGAGCTGCACCCTTGGTTCATCGGCAGATCTCAAATATTCTGAAAAATGTATCTGTGCCCATTAATCCCAGCAAAGTCAAGGAAGCTAATTAGTGGGTGTTTTACAGGAGAATATTTTCAAATTTAAAAAAAAAAAAATCTATTAAAAGGCTAAATTGTTAACCAGTGTCTAATGAAATCAGAAGCGCCTCTGGAAGAAATTGGGAAGCCATTTCTGAATTCCTTATTGGAAAAGGCCACCTGCACTTTTTCCTGGGGAAGTATACTGCTTAGGTGAGCAGACATCCGCTTACATTTACCCCCTCATTCATGAACAAGTGTCCTTGGATGCATCAGTGTCTACATTATAAGCAAAGTCAATAATTTTCTATGGAGAATGTCTGTGTGTATGAGTCTTTTCTTTGGGTTTGGGTTTCTAGCAAAGCTTTTCTAAATTCAGGAAAAAACCAGAAGGTGATCAAGTAATTACAGAAATCAACAGATATTATCATGGTTAGAAGATACAATTTAAATCAAATATACCATTTGGTATATTTCCATCCCATTTCATATCTGAAAAACAGGCATTTCCAAAATATATTGGTTTAGCTAGACGCTTTGCATAATTTTGAATTTTTTTGTTTTCCTTTTCTTAGAAAAACGAAAGGCAGCAATGCTTGAAAAAAAATGAGTAGAGAATTAACATTTCTGGAAAGTCCAACTCTTACACATTTCAGTTTATTTAATATTTAGAAACCAGCAAATGAATGACACACCACATCCCTTTACAGAAAGTTAGTTTTAGAAGGGATGATCTTATTATAAATAAAATAATCTACTAGCAAAGAATATTTTCATATTCCTCTAAAAGACAAGACAAACATCAACCCGCAACTTCCCAACTTTCAATTGAACAAAGGCGTTATCCAGTATGTATATGAAATATTTGTGAACAAAATGCAAAATACAGTTTGTACCAATAAATTATGCTAACATTTTATTTTAAGTGTCCCATTATTGAAGTAATTTGGTATTCACCATAATAGCACTGATAATAAAGTATTCATTTGGTATTCATGTGGATGTTACATTTAGTGCCATTGGTATTCAACTGTAATTTAGCATTAGTTAATGGACACTTAAAATGTTATCCAAATGATTTATATCACAGCACTTCAGTGTTTCTCAAACTAAGTGTACAACACTTATTTTACAAGTGTACTACAAAATAATTAAATAAGTGCACCTTACCTTCTAAAGTTTTTATTCTGAGACAGAGAAAAATCATTTAGAGGACTGTGATAGTAACAATCAACACACTGTACTACATGAAGGTAAACCACATGTATGTAAATTGCTCATATTAAAATTAAAAAAAAAGGAAGAAAGAAAGAAAACAAAGACAGCGGTACTTACTTTTTAAAATACAGGCTCATAGCGTATATACTGAATTAAAATTGAAAGCTGGATGACCAAAACACAGGATGAGGTCTAGCACTTCCTTTGCTGCCACTCACAGCAAGGGGAGTTAGAATTCCATTTCCTCTGCTCATGCTTATGACAGTCACACATGCATGGTCCCACACTGCTAACTCTGTGTGGTTGTATAATCATGTTTATACTGGTTTCTTTGCAAGCATAATACTTAGAATCAATACAAGTGATGTATCTACTTTTTAAAGATAAACATAGAACAAATGGGAAGGAATAGGTCTCAGTTATGGACTTAATATGCTTAAGTCATTATTTAGGAAAGAAATTTTTTATTTTATTTTCACTCGAAGTCATCTTATAATGACCATAAGATGACACAGTGAAAAAACAAAATCTTTGCTACAGAATTCTTCTTTTAAAAACAGATCATGATGACTCCTAAATTCCTTATTTGAAAATATTGTTCCTAATTTCACTACTTCAGTTCATTATTTTAGATAGTAAACATAATCTTCTAATGATTTCCCAAATTTTGCATGAAAAATAAAAACACATTGCTCCCTGTCTTCATGTTATTTAATGACTATTATCATAATGACAGCCATGGGAGCAATTCATACTGTAGACGAGACTATAAACGGCCAGTTGATTAACAGCTAAAATGGTAGCTGTAAATATTGCCAAACACACTATGTCCAGCTACAATCACACTCGTTCTGTGTCAATCCAGCTGTGAGATGATGGATAGAAAGTAAAAATAAAATCACCAACCTCAGAATGCTTTCGCCAAATGTCTATGTTCTTTCGCTGGGCTTTCGAGAAATGGTCCCAAGCTTTTTGTCTGGTAGAAGCGTTGAAAACGGCGACAATCTGCTCAACTTTGGTGAACAAGGAAGTCAAACAAGACAAGCAATTTATGTTGTGATCACTATAGAGAAGCAAAGCAAAGACACTAGGAGTCTATGGATGATGTCATTACTGAAACAACATCATCAATATCCATCCAATGATGTGTCTTTTGTACTTACATTGTATCAATGTTGGAGATGTCTCCCTTCAAGTCTGTCTCCACAACTTTAGTCTACACAACGTTTAATTATGCACCAAGAACCAGGCATGCAGCTGTTTCCCCGTGATGTCTGCTGCCACTCCCTGTGCTGGCACACGCCTTTGTGTGTGTGAGTACAGAAGTGACCCTTGAGACCTCCACCTGACACGTGTTCCCCTGGCAGCAGCGTACACACGGGCTGTGCACACCAAAGCACGGAGGGCAGGCAGGCTCTGCCTTGAAGGGTGACTGTCTGATAGTGGGAACTTGTCAGCTGATGGGAAGGGCTAAACCAAACATCAACAGTGTTGATGCCACTCTGTGGCTGCAGCTGCTGCTTCTCCTCTGCTCAGTATCAGAGGGCTCACCTGTGGTAGACCAGTCTGTGCTGTCTCCATGGCCTACGTATGGTTACATACACAAACAGACACTTTTTTCTTTCACATAAGATGAAGAAATGGGCTTCCCTTCTTCAACTCTAATGAATTTGTTCTAAAGCCAAACATCAATATTTAGATCAATTATCTAGGACAAATAAGATCCCCAAGTTTTTAGAATTTGTTCATCTCAGTTGAGAAGCTTTCCTCTTAACACGTTTTTCTTTCTCTTCACTTCAGTTACAAGCAACGTTGTCCTTCCACAACAGTGACCTGCCTAAAAATGATTTGGGCAAGATGTAAGCTGCCTTGATCCCAGCACAACTAACTGAAGAAAACACCAATAAATCCAGATTTTCTACAAACGACCTCAGCTATCCTCCGGAATGAGCAGCTGTTACAACCTATGAAGTCGAACTGAACAATGCTTCAACTCTTTGACAAGGTTCTTTGCTACCTATTTCTTTAGATTCCTGGGCAGAAACAACGTCCTTTTTTAATCAAGTTGCAGCTTGCAGCACTTCTTGCTCCTCTCACCGAAAAGTGGTGGTGGGAGTGCTGTAACACCCTCTGCCCTGGTCCCTTGCTGATCAAGAACTTCTCTCCTTCTACCCTTAAGTCAGAGATGCAGAGAATCTTATCATACATAGCAACCTATCCTTCCTAAAACGGTGAGCTCACCGACTAAAGCAGTTATGTATCTTTCGCCTCTAGAACTGAAAATTAATCTCACTCATTTGAGCACATTTCTTCTGTTCTGTGTTTTTTTACCACTTTTGTAGACTGCTTTCAGATTCCAGAAGATTACAATATTTTGAATAGAAGTTTTTCTTTCAGGGATGATTAATTACCTTCTAAACTCATAATTGTAGTTCCTTATCTTTTAAAATGAATATGCATAGGTAGTTTACAAAAAAGAAAGTGCCTCAGACCTACTGTGATGATCTTATCCATTGGTAATCCATTAAAATTTTAAAGGTAGATGTGATAATTTCAGCCCATTAGAACTTGCTTAGACTGAAGAGTGGATGTATCGAGGAAGTTACGCTGTGTATATTTTCTCAATTAATTTGAAAAGAATGAAAATGGTAAAGCACTCTATTATTATGTGTATAGAAAATTGAGGCTAGAATTTAATTACTATCGTTGTGTTGATGACCCAGGTGCTCAGAAAATTTTGCTTAATTAACAATCTGTTTTCAGTTTGTAAGTGGAAATTCAAGTAGAAAATATTCACAAAGATACGAGGAAGAGCTGGTTTGCCATTTTCCACTAATAAGTATTAATAAGATCATCTGAATTTTGAAAAACATTTGAACTTTAAAGTGTTTAATTTCCATTATGTGAGCAGGTGCTAAGATTTATCAAAAGTCATTATCTGATCATTTCAGAAACTCTCCTCAGTGGAAACACAAGCTAGGAAGATGCCATAGGTTTTTCTTGTATAACTGCAGCAGATAAAGTGAATATTAAAAGGATCTTCTTCACTTCCCTAACTTTTAGGAATTAAAAAAAACTGAAGAGGTAGGATAGTATGAGTACAACATGCTAAAAATCAAGACATGTAAAGAAACTTTATGAAACAGGCAGTGAGGGATAATAAAAAGGAAAATGTAGAGGAGAATACTAAATTAGTATGTATCAAGGACCAACATACCAGTGCTCCATTCAAAGAAAATGTCGATGTATGTACAGCAATTCCAATATTCACAGCTATCTAGTCTATCAAGCATTGCAAATTTCAATATTAAAGGTCTCCAAGCATTACATTAGAGCTAAAGAGCAACCAAAGCCATGGTTTGACAGTACAGGGAAGTGCCTTCACATCTTTTTGTACTGCACCAAAATCCTGTATTCCCGTGCTATGAGATGGCAATTCAATATAAACCTGCTCTGCCACATTTGTTCTTGTTGCACCAAGACTCAGTTATTTTCCCATAGATACCCTGAAAGCCTAAAGCTGGCATAACGCCTGTTTCCCTTCCTGGGAGACTGGAAGACAAGACATGATGTACCCACTCCTGATCAGGATCAAATTTGTAGGGGTAAGTGATCCAGCAGCACACAGCCCACAAGGATGGTAGACTCACCCCTAAGAAGAAGCCATGAGAGATTTATATTAGCTGAGAAACTCTCCAGTTAACTCATTTTTTGTCTGTGTCTGGATAAAACTTGGCCAAAGAGAGGCCCCAGATTTTGGACTGATATCGTCAAAATCTGAGCGAAACAGTCTCACTGCTGACCATGGTTTTCAGATTATTTTCTGATCTCCAGGAAGAAATTTCCAAAACTATATAACAGGTAATATCTATCTCTCTAAGGCACCTTGAACTCCAGAATGCACTGTACTGTCAACTGTGACTGGTAAGTAGAATTATTAAGTAACATGAAATATTCATTGTCAAACATCTGTTAGTGAGTTCTATGCTATATCAAATTTTCATTGACCATATGCAAAGCTGTTTCCTTACTAAATTAGGATTTTAAAAACCACATTGTTCTGGAAGGGTCCGTAACATGTCATTGTTTTTCCCATCAATGTAACTTACAGGATGTAAGTAATTGCATCTTTCCTAATGACTTATTCTGTGGCTGGTAATTTACCTGGCATGTTTCAGACAAATGATTATTATCTAATTGTTTTTCTGGTGTGTTAAAAATAACTAGAAAGACCCAAACAACTAAGGCTAGAGTGATATGCAAGTACCAATGTTTAATGAATGTAATGCAACTACAATATATTTTATTGGAGATGCCAGCTTCTAGCAAATATATTAATAGAAAGTTTAAGCCTTGGTTTCTGCTGCCATAAAGAATACTACCTGAAAAGGTATTGATATCAAGTATAAATGTAAAATCAACCAGAAAAACTATGAAAAACAGCAAAAATCCCTTAAATAATGCCTGCAGAAGTTGCATAGAAGATTGTATTAAATAGAAAACTAGAATATCTCCAGAGGAAGAGAATATTTGATACAGGATATTTGAAAATTATACTACCAAAGAAAAACAGAAAACAATGAGAACCAAAGTGTAGCCTCATCTGCAGATTAAGAGGTAGAGAGAGCACTTTTACCCTGCATTACATTTATCAAGCAGTCTATTTTAAATATATGACTGAGTGAAGGCTAGAATTTATCCCTGGGTTCAGAAGTGCTCAATTTTTCTTTTGTGTATTACATTACAAACTGCCATGCATATTATTTTATACTATATACATTATAATATATATAATTTATAATAGAAAAAGAAACTAAATAGAAACTGAAAAATAATGTGCTAGAATAAAAACAAAAGTCTTGGCTGGCAGATTATCGGATTTCATGTAGACTCTTACTCCAGACTCCACCAATTAGGGACACAGGATGAAAAGGGCTTTGCACTAAATTACTGCAAGTGTCAGAATAGAATATATGGCAATTTAACTCAGAAAAATTCTGTAAGAGTGCGACAGTTGACATGAAGGGTAAAAGAAAAATTCCACCCATAAAATTACAGTGTAAAGGAAACTGTTACAGTAAATGTATAACACGCTTTTCAAATACAGAGTCGCAGCACAGGGAGGATATGGAGTTGGTGTGGTTTGGGTCAGAAGCCTTGCTGAATTCTGACTAAGCTGCAGTCTGCCAATCGATTTGGCTTCAAGCCCAGCAAACCAAGGAATTACAGTAGTCAAGGCTAGATGCTGTAGTGAATGAATTAGAGTCTCCAGGTCAGTTTTGGATAGGGAAGAGAATATTTTTGGCAACAGTCCTGAAAGGCATTTGGTAATGAACGGAACAGAAGTTAGAATTAAGTCCAAGGCTAAAATTGCGCACAGGTAAATGACATGTGACATTAGTAAGAGAAATGGTAGACAGATTGCAGACTAATGAAACATATATTATTTTCATTAATTTGAGCCAAACACTCAGTCTTTTGGTTATGGTGCTGTTTACTTTCAAACAAGAATTTGCCTTTCTCACTGTTAGAGCTGAAAACCTGCAGCCTCTCCCTGTTACTCTATTCACTTGCCACAGATGGAGAAACAGATGAGGTTGCCTTTGACTAGCAGAGGAAAACATAAGAGTTGGAAATATCATCCTGGAAAAGACTGCAGATAATGCAAAGGATGGGTCCTAAAGTAAAGCATACCATCCAGCTGATGATTAAAGGTCATCAGCTGGATACATAAGCAAAGGCCATTATAGATTTGTATAATGAAGATACAGGTTTCGACAGCTATGCAAAATATCCCATCTGCCACAAATAAGTGCCATAGTTGTTTCACTTTGTTTCTGATTTTGTTGGGGTTTTGTGTTTGACTGTGTTTTTTAAAAAAACTTCTAAAAATCCACAGTCATCTGCAACTCCATCAGAGAAATTTGGTCTGCATGCTGGCCAGATGCCTGTAGGTTTCTTAAGACATGGTGTTAAGACATAGCATGATAAAGGAGAAAACCACAGAACTTCAGTATTATATTCCCAAATTCCACCTTTTGGACAGACTGAGAGAATAGTGCCTGAAGTGATTTATCTCCCAAATCATTTTGCTATGTGGGAGGTCAGCTTGCAAGGATGCCATTCCTCAACCTACCCTACTACCAATAACTACATCTGTACTAGTGATCAAAACCAGCCAGGGATCATTCTTGTTCCCTGAAACCAATGGGCATAACATGCTGAGTGTCTCTGCAGCAACAATGCTTCTCTCTCCCCAAAAAGATGCTTTTCTGGGAAACTACTTGGCCTGCATCAAACTCTGAACTGTACTGCGTTTTGTGGGAAAACACTAGCTGACCCAGAGCAACACCTTTCTTACAGCTGAACAGTATGGGCCAGCCTGCCCTAGCTCAGTTTAATTTAATCCTGCAGACAGAGTCAGTGGGGCATCCTTTATTAGCAGTCTCACCTCTTCTGCTCTCTGGTGCAGAGGTCTCAGCAGTGCAGAGAGCAATTACAAGACTTACCAGAGGAAGAAGGATGTTTTCCTCTTCCATCTACCCTGTCTCATCTACTCGAATACTAGAAAGAATGTCCTCTCTCTAAATTATTTCTACATTTCCCTTTGACTAGGCCTAGAGCATTTGAGACCAGGAGGGTGTGTGTCTGGGTTCATGCTTGGTCCCTCTTCCCACAACTCTTCCTGTTCCATCTGACTCAGACTGGTCCTACACCTTCTTGTGTGGGTTATTAAGAGGCTGAGTGAATGTCAATGCTCTATACCTGAGTGATGCAGGAAGAAATACTTCTTTCTAATACAATAAGCAGATCCTTCCACATAGACAAAGAACAAAAAAACTTATACCACAACACTTAATATAGCCCCTGGTCTTGTAAGAATATCAAACCCCTGTGTCAGCAGCCATTGTTTTCCTTTCTTCTTTCAGCTAGGAAACCCGGTGGGGAACAGTGAAAGAAGGAGCATTACGGGGATACTGAAAGTGCCCAATTTACAGGATTAGTACTGAAACTTGCACAATAACTTGTCTGAGGTATGTGTATCAACAATTGATAGTTCTAGAAAGAGAAGAACACTCCCTGTTAAACTTTGAAATAAAAAAAAAAAATACAATTTAATTATAGAGAGCCCAGTTTGACCTGCAAGGTATTGCTAGAAAATCTGTCTACAATTTAAGCGTAGAAAATCTTTTAGGTTGTGAAACGTGGTTTAATTTACAACAGAGAAACTGACAGCTTGGTGTAACCGCAAGAGCTGGCGCAGTGCCATGTGATAAATCACTCGCACTCAACAAGACCACTTCACCTTCATGTCATTTCTCAGCAAACAGGAGCCTGACATCAGACCAGCACAACACAGCAGGGCAAGTACAAATGTACAGTACCTGCTCTTTCAACGCCACCATCTTACATTACAGAATGGACTTTATGGACCTTGTGTTGACAAGCAGAAAAAAGCCCTAGAAAAACCTCACCGCTCCCCCACCAATTCAAAGTAAGATGAAGTGAATGCTGCTTTCTTCATCAGCTTGACACGATTATAAGCCATCCTCAATGTACTGCATTTAATTAGCTGTTCTTTTTATTTATTTATTTATTGTTAGGAAGACCTTTCCTTTCAGTTCTCAGATTTAAAAATAGCAAAAGTAGGAACAACAATGTTTGGTAAGTCTGTCCAAAAAGAGAACTCCAAGGGAACTCTGTGATGTGGGAACATGGTAAATGGGACTAAGACATCACAGGTACCATTAAATGAAGTAATAATTAGGCAGGGATCTTGCAGATTAAAATGTTCCTAGGAGATTAGGAGGGCTATGTTTGTTTGGGGCATAATATGGTTTCTTTTGCTGAAGAAAAAGGATAAAGATGTGGATGAGGAGGTTTCAACAGCCATAGCCTCTTCTGGCAATCAAAACAAAAAATTGTCTCATACACCTTTGGGGTGAAATTTACTTCTCCATTTGTTGTCATACCTTATGTTCCCTTGCCTGCCATGACTTCTTCCTTCTGTATTTTTGTTCCTTCCTTCAGAGTGTGTCCATCTTTCTCTCCCACATAGCCTGTCCCTTTCCAAAACTCTTTTCTTGCGCCATAACACCTCTGTCATTATCACAAACTACACCATTTGTGACAAATCCAGTGATCTGATCTGAAGCATGACTAGTGCACATTGAAGGGAGCAAGTATTTCAATCACTCATAGTTGCATAGGATTAGTCATGTTTATAAGGTTTATTCAATCACTTATAAGCAGTCTGAACAGTTTTAGATGTGCAGACCACATGGTACGCACAGCCAACCCATGCTTTTGGGTGAAACCTCCACCTTTCCTTCCTTGCCCAATGTCATACTCTCTTCCCTTATCCTTTATTTCCATAGAACATTTACAGCTCAGTTCTGTGATGCATCAGGCCCTTACCCTGTCTATACTCAGCAAGGCAGGTCAAATCCAAGCACAGATTTCCATGTGATTGAAGCACATGCTTCTTTGCCTTGAACCATGTGTTATCATCTAGGAGAACTGCAGATTCCAGGCAACTGGCATGAGTTGTCAAAATAGACTGAAATCTCCAGGAAGGCAGTGCTTCTATTTTTCTAAAAAATACCATGCATATTTAATGGCCTACATTAAAAAAAAAAAAAAAGTCTTAAAAATAACAGAAACGCTTCTGTTGAAATGCTGGCCATGCTTAAATCGATACCAAGATTTGTATTTACTTTAGTTGGAGCGAAAGCTACAGACAATGGAAGGAATGAAGAAGTTAAAAGAAAATGAAACACAGAGGAATAAGCTACATGAAACATTACAAGTTGCAACCACAAAGGGTTATACTGCCAGAAAAAGGGGAGGAACTACAAGAATGCAACGTAAAATAAAAATGGAGACTTTCATCTCTGTCCTCTGCCACTGCCACAGTATCTTGTATAGAAATGCTTTTGAGAACGTGTATGTGAGACAGGAAATAGAAAGACAACTGAGAAAAGAATAGAGAGATCCAGCTGAGCTTTACTGACACATTATCAGTATAGAAACAAGCCAAGAGCACACTGACTAAATGAGCTAACAAAAGCGACTGGATAGATTGTAGAGGTTATTTTGTATTTTATGTTTTTCTTTTTTAGAAATGCATCAAGGTAGAAAGTAATAGTGGCAACTAATGACATGAATGATTAATGTTTTTATTTGTATTATAGTGGCATTCTATGACACCAACTGAGAACTGGGCTGCACTGTAAAAACACATTATATGACTCAATCTCTTTCACAAAGAGCTTAATGATGACCTAAAAATTGCACATAAGGTAAGCTCATATTTTTGAATTAGTCAGTAGCAATGGAAAGAAAGACTGTAAGACTGGACAATTAAAGAGCAGGAAAATCCTTTTAAAAGTTGTTATTAATGTGGAGCAATTCAAAGAATACTCTGGAAAGCATGATTGTATATAAGAAGTCTGACTGCTAAGAGAATTTTAACCAGCATGCTTTCAATATCTGTAATGAAACTGGCTTCATTTTTAGTACTACGAGAATACTAAAAAGTGGAAGGATTTTGGGGAGAAAGGACTGAAGTATGGAATTTAAAGCAAATCAGATAAGACAGTGATTTTAGTAATCACCACCATATCAAGGTAAATTCTATCTTTTCTAAAGCAAGAGAGCAACTTCTGAAGTGAACCTGTAAAGAGGAAAAAAACCTGATGCCAATCATTTTTTGAAAAGAGCTCAAAAAGGATTTTTAACATTTTTCTTACATTTTTAATATTAAAAAATGCAGATTCTATCTGTGAAGGCATTGATAATGTTAAAGCAGATTAAATAATATCCAGGGAGATCAGAGAATGAAGATGAAGAAACCTGAAAGGAGGAGAATTTTATTCAGTCTATTGAGAATGCTTTTCCCTTCAGAATTATTTAACTATAAATTATTTTATTTTTTTTGGACGGGGGGTGTAATTCATATCAAATACCTACCAGCTATTTGATAAAAAGTCAGTGTAATCTAATATACCACTGGAGTCCTTTAGTAGAAAGGAAAGGAAAACTCAAGATCATAATTGTGATATTCCCAAAAAGGGGCACGTGACACACAGCCTTCCCCCCAAACCTTTGATTCTTCCTAAATGGATTCTTCTACTGAATCACCTCAAAGTTGAATCTAGCTTCATTTCCTGTCACAAATAAGGGCTGAAGATGCCCAGCAACAAGCAAAGCAGGTAATCTGCATAATCTCATTCCACAGAATGGTTTGGCTTGGAATGGATCTTAGAGATCATCCCGTTTCAACCCCCTGCCATGGACAGGGACCCCTTTGACTATTCCAGGTTGATCAAAGCCCCATCCACCCTGGCCTTGAACATTTCCAGGGGTGGGGCATCCACAGCTTCTCTGAGCAACCCATTCCCGTGTCTCCCCTCCCTCACAGTAAAGAATTTCTTCCTGATATCTAATCAAAACTGGCCCCCTTTCAGTTTAAAGCCATTCCCCCTTGTTCATGTTCATGCTGGACATCAGGAAGAATTTTTTCACTGAAAGGGTGGCTAACCATTGGAACAGGCTGCCCAGGGCAGTGGTGAAGTCACCATCCCTGGAAGTGTTTAAGAAATGACTGGACATGGCACTTAGGGCTACGGTTTAGTTGGGATAGTGGTATTCATTCAAGAGTGGACTCGAATGATCTTGGAGGTCTTTTCCAACCTTACTGATTCTGTGACTCTATGACAAGTAATCTGGCCAGGGGGCTCCATGATCAAAACCACCCTCCCACTGTTCCCCCACAGGCACACAAGAGACTGATTCATAGACTCTAATGGGGACCTAGTTTCAGTCCAGTAAGTCCATTAATTCATTAGTAAAATGGACAAAAATGACCAAATAAGTGACTGTCATAATCAGCTCAGTAACCAGCCATGGGGCACTTCTCTTCATTACACTGTGTGTGTGATCTATGAACTTGTATACTGGGGCACTTCCACCACCTTTTGTGCCTTACTCTTCAGATACCGAATTAATTTTTGAATATGGAATTTTCATTCACCTACAGGTACTTTTGACAGTGTTGTCAAGAGAGACTGCATTAAATAGTCTGAAAACTCAGTAAGAGGTAGACAAAGTTTACAGTGCATGGCAAAGAGAGTCAGAGGAGATAATTGCAGCTTTGGTGTAGTCTAAAAAACCACCAACAGCCCAACAGGGATATCTCTAGGGCCTCCATTTTCCTTAAACATGAGGATCAACATCTGCAAACTTTAGGCTGAAACGGTGGTTTGTGAGGAAACGAAAGTGAGATGAATGGAAAGTCAGGGGGCAGTGTCACCTGTAACTAAGCTGTGGTGGCAAAGTAGATGTCAAACCACAAAGACAAACCTATCCAAAATCCTTGAAAACAAACCATACTTCAAGCACAAATCCAAATCTATAAAAATTAAGTAATTTAATAAAAAGATGGAAGTGTACGTTTTTCTCTCTTTATCCCTTAAATAACTGAAGAAGCACCATAACAAGGCTAAGACTCCCTGTAGCACTTAAAGCAGGTGCTATAAATTTGTGGTGTGACAGCAGTAATACACTTTATTTCACAGATTATCCTGGCACAACTACCTTGGTCAGGTAATTAATTCACGTGCTGAGCAATTGACCCAAATTTTTAGGGGTAATCTACTCAGTAATCTTCTAAATACCTCCAGGCACAAATTTGTAGCAGGGATTTCAGTGCCTGTACTTCTTTAGTAATTGGGCCATAAGCTGAAATGTTCTGGTCACAGTAATCCTCATTAATAAGAAAGTATTTTCTACTGAGACCCACTAAGACAGTGTGTGTGTATGTGTGTGTGTGTGTGTTCCAGGTGAGTGCACTTGAAGCCAATTTTATTTCTTTTTCACTCCCCATACCATTCATTGCTGGCATTTTTATCTAACTCCAATTTCTTCCCTTATGCTACACCCATCTGTATCAAGGCTGTGCACAGTAAGTGGGATTAATCTGCTCTGAACAAGGCAAGTAAAAAGTGGGACATCTGGTTCAGAGCTAGGCCCCCTGTGAATCCTCTATGGGCAGCAGAGAAAAAATGGCATATCCAAGGGATGATTCATCCCATTGGAAGAGCACCATGAGATTGTTTTGATGACTCATTCCATGGAGATTCTTTTTTTCTCTTCTGGGCAAAGAAAGCCCAGAATGGTCAGCTCCAAGTTGGACATCTGACCTAGTTCATGACAGAGGAATGCCACATGACATTTCTGAAACACTGAAATATTTATGTCAAATGGCCACAGAGCTGCAGCATTACACTAGAATTTTGGATCCTTACTGCAGAAGAGCAGAAGTGGGTTTTTGTAACTCTTCAGAATTTAATAAGCCATGCACACCTACTTCGGACAACTATTTTCAAATTCTTCTTCATAAAGCAACTGACATATTGTAACCAATTATGCAGGACTGCAGAAAAACAATGGAAAAATGCATAACAAACATTCCTCAGATCAATTCAAATACATATCAATTCAAATTTCCTTGAAAAAGGGAAGCTCATTTCAGAGTCTCCATGCTTAGCAGTCTTAGGCATATACATGTGTAAAGGAAAAACATCATCCATCTGTTCACAGCAAGTTTGCAAGGAATTTTAATAAGACATATTAATGCTAATAATGGCCAGTGTTTATGATGTTTATAAAATAATCAATGGGGAACATCTCAAAAGCTTGTAAAATTTGTTTTTATAAAATTCATAGAGTGTAACACCTTTCCCTGACGCTGCCTTTTGCTGACCTTGTCCTTCTAGGCCAGATCTGTCAGAAACTTTTGTCTTCCAGACACTGCTGTTACTGTGGCACTATGAAACTCACATTTTGAAGCCAGATCTATTTCTGTTTATGTAAGTTCAGCGTTCAGCACATTACAGGAGCACAAGAGATAGCCAAAACTGCAAATTTCCACCTGAAACTACAGCGATCTCTATTTCCAAGTGACAGATGTTCTACAACAGTTGGTGACAAATGGGCTAATTTAGACTGATTTAACTAAAGTTCAGCCTGCTGACAATGGGGAACTTTTTTTAATGCAGCTGAAGAAGGCATTTCTGAATGCTAGAGCTGGCTGTTGCACACAAAACTAGAGAGGCCCTGGTGTGAACTGAACAGCACGCCATGCGTGGTGCCTGCATCTCTGTGCCTCACACTGCCTTTTAGATGCTGAGATGGAAGACAATATTGCCTAGCAAATTACCAAGAGAATTAACTGGTCATTTATGTTTACTCTCTGAACACGTGTCCACAGAAATCAAATATCTTTGGCCCACAATCTTTGCTGCTAAGTTCTGGCATCTAAGCTCTTAAATTAGGACATATGCCCTAGGGTGAATTGGTCTTCTGAGATGCTGAGCTCTCCACCACTTACGCAGGAAGGTTCAGTGGCTGCTCTCTTAAGCCAGACAAGTTCATCCAAGCTTATGCCTTCAACCCTAACTTTTAAAGGTTGTCCACTGAGAGACCAGTAAAAAATTGCACAAAAGCCATTAGGGCTTTTTTTATAATGTAAAGATAAGGGGTATGATTCAGAAATTACAATGTAACAACTTCACTGTCCTCTGTCTGGTAAACTATCTTGGGTTTTGTTCTCAACTGCCATATGAGAGCTGGCTCCTGGCTTCCCCTTTCTGAGTATCATAAAGCCTCTTGCTTGAGGAGCCATGAGCAGACATGTTAAAAAACACAAACGATAAATAAGTTTTCTTTCTCCTTTTTTCCTTGCCTTTTTTTTCCCTCATTTTTTCTCCTTTCTTGCTTTTCCCTCTCCTCTCCTCTCCTCTCCTCTCCTGCCTTCAAAGACAACTTCTAGGAAACTATCCTGATCATCGTTTTATGAGGGAACCTCATTAGGGTAAGTTCCTTGATTGTATTTCTGTACTAAGCAAATCGCTGCCAGCACTAGATATTTAAGACAGCTTATCATCCCAATTAATACTGGCACTGTGTCAGCCAAGCAGTCCTGATGCCAGCAGCAGTACAACATATTCTTCTACTGTGGAGATGGCCCATACCTGTGAATACATCCCTAAAAGTTACTGGATTCTGCTGCCTTTGACCTAACCCAGGCTAAAAATATTACCTAATTGTGCTCTATTCTGTAATTGAGCTAGTTAACTAGCTGCCACACACAGGCTAAATATCCCTTCTGCAAAAAAAAACCATGATCTTTTCTCAGAGCAGTGTGGCTTCTGCTTGTCCATTCTTGAAGTGTTATGTCTACACAACAGTAGACATCCTGAATAGAGCACATCTTCATCTATTAATAAAAAAAACTACTGAAACTTTGCTCACCTTGAATAACAAGTTCTTAGGAATGGTCCTTGATCCTCCAAATTGCCATAGAGTATGGAATAGGATATGAAGTAGAGCATGACTGCATTGCAACTACTTACCCCCAAACAAACAAAATGATAAAACCACTACCACCACCACCACCATCACTACAACACCACCGACAAAAAGGGAGTTACTTACATTGAGTGAGGATCCCCGTTAAGGCATTTTTGAAACTCTCCTTGGCTTGCTCCATCTCCTGCTCGTGAGCCGCCTTTTCGTTCATGAGGCGGCGGACGTGGCTGTTGGCCGACTGCACCATGGAGTAGAACTGGTTTGCAGAGCGACGGTTCACCTCGCCCCGCTCGATCCAGGTGAGCAGCACCGTGATGGCCTCGGAGAACTTGCTGTCGTCTAGAACAACCAAAGCACACGTTTCAAACTGCAGGCATAAATATCCTGCTGAGAACACATTTTCTGCTCCGCGTCACATTAAAATCACCGTAAATCCTGCTTGCAGTATATCATTTTGGGCAACTTTTGTGTCCTTTGTTCTATCAGATGTAAGAAACCAATACAGCCATGTGAAACTAAATAAATCTTCCTTCAAGGCTTGTCTTCTCCTCATTCTAATAGCTTTCTCACAACAAAAAACACCCTCCCCCCTTCCCTGTGGCCTGAGTCTTTGCCTTCACAATGCCTCCCTTAAGCCATTCAGTGATATGGAATGACCTTCCAGCGGGAGTGAGGAGACCTCTGTGGTACTGGACTCACTGAGGAAATGAAATGTGTCTGTGCTAATCTGCTCAGCCAAAAGCTCAGTCTTGAAGCTTGGGCTTAGCCATACTTCTGTCAACAGATTTCACTAACATCATGTTCTTAATTAACGAACAATGTTGAGGCTGAACAATTCCTCCTCAAATCACTGATTAATTACAAGGAACTGCTTTGAACAGATGATGTGTCTGCATTTGTTTCATATTATTTGGGTTTTTTTCCTTTTTTTTGCATTATATATTTGTTTTATGTTTTGCATTATATATATATTTTTAAAGGATTCCAGATGAATCCAGGAAAACACCTTCATGTTTACCATTCAGGTAATGAAAGTTGTTTTTCTCTGCAGAAGGATTGCCAAAACTGAAGGCTAGGTTTTGTACACTCCCTCCCCAGGTAATCTTCTTTCCTCTGACAGTGCTCTCAGCTTCCTCAGAAGACTCTAAGCGCAGCATCCATTACACTTCAGGCTTCATCAGGATTAAGAGGAAACATTTCTTTTTAAGTCCCATTTAGACTGAACTGCAAGAAAATATTATTACAAGAGTGTCTTCCTGTGGAAACAGTTTTGTGCAATTCGATATAATTTTTTCACCAGGATTTTATTCCATAAAACTTCAATTTCCCAACAACTCATTTTAAACATCTCACCTAGTCCTTTTTGGTTATATTTCTTTATATATATTTTAGATGGTGTGCTTAATTTCCTGCAGTAGAAGGTATATGGTTATGGTGGGAAGATGTAATGCAGTCATAACCAACAGACACTTTAAACAAAAATTGGAAAATACTAAACCCAGCCAACTGTGTTACAGGATACAGAAACGTGCGACACAGTTTGTAAGACTCTGCTTTCCATGTACAAAGAATAATGAAATACTTATTGTTAAATGATGATTTTGACTTTTATTTTGAATCAATAATCACTTCCCTAAAAGGTGAGGAGCCTAAAATACAGAGAGGACTAGTGACATGCTCTGTGCCCACAACCTCTGGAGAAGAGATTTTTACTTTGCCTGATCTTTAGCATCTTATTAACTGAAACATGCTTTCAGCTACAGCAATAAGATTTACTCTCCACAGCTGAATAGGCATGTTCACCCAAGATCCCTGAAGAAAAAATTGCAAAATAACAGCATCATAACACCCTCCCTCTGTACAATGATGTATCTGTTGTAAAACATTAATGTGTGATTCATTATCACCATTCATTAATTTTCCCTGGGCAGAAGAGTCATATGGGCTTCTTTTCATTCCATATTGTCCCCTTGGATTAGACTCCACTTCTGAGCTTTGCTGGATACATATGCAGCAGAAATGTATTAAGTGGCTCTGACGAGTGAGGTTGGCTGAATACAGACCCCAGAAAAGCCAAATGTAAACAAGACTCATGCAAAGCCTCTCCACTGCAAGAAAACACAAGGATAAGGCTCTCCAAAAGACATGGGCAAAATCTTCAACCTGCTGAATTGCATGGGAACTGGATGTCAAAGATCCAGTACAGCCAAGAACTCATCCCTGGAACACAATGCTTATTATAATTACAGTAGTAAATAAGAATAACCTGTAATGGTTTCTGGCAATGTTAGCATGTTTCCATGCATAAGGAAAATCAGTAGCACAGAAACATCCTCCCTTTTCCTTGTTTTAGTCTCATCCCAGTACTCATTTATGTGTTCTGCTATAGAGTCTCTATAAAATAAAAACATCCTCCCCTCGTTTTGTTTTTATCAGGCACAGTGGGTGTCTGTAAGGGATGTTCGTAAACACACCATCCTTCTGCCACATTCTGCCTACCCATTTAAAAGGACATGCTGAAAACCTGTTTTCATCATACTGTACTTCCAGGGAGCTGCAGAGGTCTGTGGGACTGTTACAGTTAAATCACAGCTCTGCACAAGCAGGAAAAAATCCTTTCATTGGTAAACATCAGCATCTTCATTGATTACATAATTAGAAGATACATTCAAAAATGCTAGAGGGTAATATATGCACAACAGGAGCACATTAGTTAATAAAATCTTCTCTCTACAGTTTTAAAATTTATTTCACCTCCCTTTCTAACTTTTATATTCTTGAGTTCACTCAGTGACTGGCATAAGGTAACTCACTATGAATTCATTTTTTTCATCCAGAATACAGTGACTCTTTCCAAGCAATGAGAGATTGCCTTAGATGTTTTTACATTTTTATACGAGATTGTTCATTTATTTTTTAGTTAGTAGATAAATAGTAGAAGAAATGCAGCAATGGAATCTAATTTAAACAGAGCATGAACTGCCTTATGATTGCAGCTATTTATTAAAAAAATAAAACAAAACTCCTAATTCTGTTCAAAATTATTCCCTCATGGTAGGATGCACATAATTATACACTGTTTAAAAACACAGTCTTCAAATAAATTCCTTTATATAAGACATGTTCCCATATGTAATTGTTCTTTTAAAATAAACATGCGGCAAATTATTTCTTACTCCTAGAGCTTTTTTCTTCTCCAAGTTACAGCATAATCTAAGAAAAAAAGGTAGGCTTTATCACTGCTGTTTTTGTTGTCTGTTTAATGGTGAACTGTGCTCCAGGAGTGCCTCCTTCCTTCAGCTGGCCGCAAAGGGAGCCTGGGTTGGCCTGCTCTTGTACAGACATCTCTGCCACATGCCCAAGTTTGGTCAGAGTGATCCCAACCATTCCAAAAGTGCAGCTGCTGCCAACACCCACCCAGCATCTGCACCCCCCGTGTCCCCGTGCAGGGTGCTCAGTTCTAACACAAGCTCTGATGACGCTGTGTCACCTGAAGATTACCCATCCATCGAGGATGAATTGCTGGGTGTCCGTCAACAAAGATTTCCAGGTGCTTCCAGACTCAATCACAGGGCTCTAGAGATAAGATATTCCAAATTCCTCTTATATCAACTAGAGATATCTGACACTGAAATCCTCGCTCACAACTTAGATGAAATGAAATATAAAGAAAAGAAAATGCATCCCTAGAGCTGCCCAGAAAATTGTTAACAGGAATTTTCTATGAAAAAAAGGAATAATTGTTGACAAATGTTTTGCATTTTTCTGCTTGTAATCTGACCACCTCTAAGCAACCCCAACTGGAATAAACTTTTTAATTGGAAAAGCTATGACAACAACTGTTACAAAATGTTATACTGGGAAAAGGTGTTGGAAACAGAGGTTTTACTTTCAGCTTATGGAGTTTCCCTGGTGTAAGACGGGGCAGGATTCAGCTCAGAGTACCCTCAAATGTAACTATTGATCTCTCAGTGTCAAGCACTTCCATAAGGTGCTTTCACGACTTGGGTGATGGTGTCTAAAGACAGCCATCAGAAAGGACACAGACTAATCCATCACTCTGAAGCCAAGCATTCAAACACTCTTATTGCTATAATTTTTACATTTATAGATATATTGCAAATATAGCTAACTTTATATTTGTGTATTCAAGAGTGATATTGCTTGCTGGACTTCTAGACAGGACAAGATCAAACACTGGGCTACAGATTTAGCCTTGTTATTATCTTTTCAACCCTGGCCTTTCTCAGATGTTTGGAAAGTATCTGATATGTTTCACACAACATTTGGAGCCTCTCTAAATCCCAGCAAACCTTCTACATTGTCCTATGGGCTATGGTGTTGTCCAGAGTCAGCACACACTGCCCCTAATCTTGCTCCCCTAATGCAATCTCCCAGGCTTGCAAGGACATCCTGAAAAGACAGAGTTGTTGGTCTTTACTCCAGTGACTACAGGTAGAAGTGTGTTGGCTGTTTGCCTATGTTTTGTGTTGCATTAATGATCTCATTGTTCTCTGGCCCTTCTGTAACATAGGAAGGGGCAGGCATACCTTTATGCCAAGTTCTGCCCTGCCCAGCAGAAACCCAATTAACAAACACCCCTTGAAGGTGTTTTTGTGAGCACTGAGCATGACAGTGATGCAGGGCAAGCAGAGAAAGGACAAGAGTGGTGGGATATGTCCCTCTGCTTTCCCCTCTGATGGACAGCCTGTCCTCTGTCAGCTGCAGCAGTGCCATGGGAAGCTGTGCTCCCTGCCCCATCCCCACCACCCCTTTGCTCATGGTTACCCTGCCCTCACTCTGCCGGGAGCTGCTCAGACTCCAGTTCCAGTTTGTCAGACTGGGCCCAGTTCAGTTCAGGATGCAAACTTCTTCATTACATATAACTGCAGCCGGGGGAGGATGTCTGGCCAAGGGTACTCCTAATCTGACTTCTGACTTGATAATTTATTAAACTATAACTAAGATTTATAAACTGTAAAGATTGAATTCAACACAAAAAAAGAATAAACCCTAGGAGGTGACTGCTGTGGGTGAATCAGGTCAGAGAAAAGGTTCACTAACTTCTTTCATCAGCAGGCTCAGCCCAGCTCCCCTGTGCATCAGGAACAATTTGCTTCCCAGCACACGCCACTTCTGGTGCCAAAATGACAACCTATTTTTCTCTTGGCTTAAGAGCTGCTTCTGTACCGAGTGCCTGCCACTGACCTAGAAACACAACTCTTCAGCCTACTACTCTCACCTTCTTTTTACCATGCTCAAATCCCTTATATAATTGTGCTATGCATCATACACATCAGTCTAGTACTTTTGGGATTAATAACATTTTTAACCCGGTGGCATTGCATAACAAGTGAGAATCAAGAAATACAAATTTTTACTGCCAAAGGGTTCTTTTAAAGAATGATTAATATCCACCTTACTATTTTTTAAGTATCCTTAACTGCATGCTATAAAAAAGAAACTTTTCCAGTTATGTAAGAAATGTCTAGCTGACACCAGATTTGATAAAAATACATGTATATGTTCACTAAAAGATATATTAAAAGAGTAATCTCTTCCCCCTACATAATCAAACACTTTCTTTCTTTCTTTCAAATTAAATCATACAAGATTCTTCCAGGGGTGGGTGTTTCATGAGAGACACAGAAATCCATTATCTTCTCCTGCTGATGCCATTATTTCCAATGAAAAGTAATTATGAGGGTATTGAGTTTCCTCCCTAGTTCTCAAAATCACACCACAAACTTTCAGAGCAGTGAGCTGCCATTTCCCAGTCCCCAGTAATTAACTTGAGTCATTTTGCAGTGTGGTACATTTAATCCAGTGGGTTGATACTAAAACCTCAAAATCTGCATTGATACAATATAGCTGAGGTGAGGGAGGATGCTTTTAGCAATGCACTAGGCAGTGAGTGTTCCTCCCGCCGGCTTTGGGAGGGAGGTGCCCGGGGAATTGGGTTACCAGGCTGCTGATAGCTGAACCCACCTTATGCTGTTCTGCCAGCAGACAAAAGTGCCCTCGCACTGTGCCTGCTCACAGCCCCCGTGCGAGGCTCTCGGAGCCAGATGTATTGTGCCACAGCAGATGTCAGCAGCATATGGAAGAAGGAAGGAGAAAATGATAATCTGAAACCAGGAAGGGTGAGTGAACAGATTTGATGCTAAAGCGTCGAAACATGTCTGTTTTAGGGCTCTGTCCTGATATACCACTAATAAAAAAAGATTGTGCTAAAAAAAGGTCTGGAGTCTCTCAGCATCATTTAAATGCGGGATTCAATGGATTTGTTCATAGGATCTCACTTTGCCTCCCCTTCTGACGTAGCCCTGGACTGAATTCGATCCTTTCTGGGTGAGACTTGTCTCTTTGCATAACTGCACTGTTTCTGCAGTGCTCCACCAGTCTGGCTCCCAAGTGCAGCATGATAATGAAAGCAGTGTGTTTTTCTTCTTAGTGAAATATCCTATCTGCCAAGCAATTAAATATTGTTTATATTTCAAACGATGTGCAAGAGTTGACATTGTCAGGCTTGATGTTACCTGAGTCTTGTGAAAGACACATCCCTGGTTAGTTCATTCTACTGTAACTGCCATCTATTTATTTAAATTTCCAATCTGTGCTCTCTTCAGAGGATAATACAGTGCCTGGCAAAGGAGCAGCTTCTCAATTTTTAAATTACATTTTTTAAAATGAAAAACCATATGAATAACTTCCCCGTGCTCATAAAAGAAACACTATATTTAAAAGGGAGGTAAATTCCAGGGTATTGTATATAACTTTCAGATATTTATGTCTCCTTTGCTCAAAATATTTAAATAAACAGGTATTCAGATATAAAGAGATGTCTTTGTTAGGTGTTAGGTGATGGAACTATTTAGCTACCCACAGCAAGTAAGACAGATGTAGCATTTTAAAGGAGCTTATTTGCAAGGAGTGATTTCTGAAGATGATACCATTAGGTACAGATATGCTTGAATTAAGAAAACCATAATGTTCAAAATTCTGCTTTGAAACACAAATGTCATAAGCACGGATTAAAATGTTTTGTTCCAATGCACCTGACAGAGCAGCATTCCCCTTCAAAGGTTCAGCCTATCTCCAGTTGTGTCATGTTCTGGGCACCATATTACTTAACTGTTTATGAGGCACCCAGGAAAACAGATGTCACAGCATACAAATTTGAACCTAAATATCTACCGACACATTTCACTGTGCAGTAATAACACATCTGATTTAACACTGAGGAATTAAAATCTCAAAGACACACACAAATGCTGCAATGAACCAGAAGAAGAGAAGTCACTTTTTTCTAATGTAATAGCAGAAGACACAATATTCTGCTGGTTTTGTCAAAACAAGGACACAGGGTCAATTTTCAAAGGCTATTTAAGGAGGGAAATAACATTTACACTTCATTGTAAATGACCTTGGATTCCCAGAATTCATATCTGTGTATTTATTGAGGTATTGCCTCAAGGAAACTCAGATGAGAAGGAGCTCATGTTCTTCTTCATGTTATTTATCTTCTTGGAATGTTGGAGCTCATTTCATTCTGATAATTGAGGCTCAGGCTAATGACATGATTGATGCAGATAAAAAACATCCATACTGCCAACAAGGAGAGAGCTAAGAAGGACTTCATTTGCAGGACTACTGAAGATCTTAATGGATTAAAAAAAGGGGAAAAAAAAAAAAGGAAAAGGAAGAGGGAAAGGGAGATACACATAAAACAACACTCTGCCACACACTGAATCGGAAAGTGGTGAAAAATTGCACTGGTCCATAGCTTGATGTTTTTTTTTAATTTCTGCAAAAATCAAGTGTTCAAACCAAGTTCTTTGCAGATATGAAGGGATTCAGGGTGGTCCACAGGGAATGGAGAGCATATCATAAATCCTCATGTTCTTGCAGGTATTCGAGTCCCCACATGCAGTGGGTTCCCAGCCCCAGTCACCAGGCACTGAACTGGTTCCTTTGTTCTGTGAAGCTCCACACCACTAGAGACTACCTGGCTGAAAATTTACAATGAACTTCTGTTTCCAAATGGCACAAAAGTTCCTCTGTACTCTCTCACCCACAGTCACTGCTGTACCAGGTGACTCCGGGGCACCAGAGGAACAGGGATATGCTGACAACTTACCTCTTGACTGGGCCAGGAGTTTCCAGCCAAGTCTGTCACACAAAATCAACGATTTCTTAGTCTTAGGCTGCAGTTTGCACAAGGTGAAAAAAGATATTGCCACCTCTGTTATAGATTCAATAAGTATCTAGACCACATTAGGGGAGTGGCTGATAAGACTACTTCATCTCTGCTCACCATAAGATTTCCTTGCTGTCTGGAATTTCCAAGGTTATTTTGACAACAGAAGTTGCTTGGATTCAGACCAAGTTATTTATATCTGTGATTGCAAAGCAGTATCTTGGGATGAGAGATGTTTGGTTGTTTTGGCTTGCTTTTTAGGTAGTGTTGCTCTGTGAACTTCTGGAGGCACTGCAGGAGCTGAAACCTGCATGTTGGGCACTTGCAGTTCTGTCTCATGAGCTGGCAACAGAGCTCAGGAGTCTTTTGAAGTGGGCACCACATCAAGGTCATGACTTTCCTTAAGAAAACAACTGCTAAGCATCTGCTCAAAACCCAATCCTTGAAGTTAAATCCTGCCAAGTGCAGATGTATCGTGATCCTTCTTTACTTTAGGATGAATTGTCCAGGCTTTTTCAGCAGTGCAAATGTGATTTACAGAGACCTGAAATTTTAACTCCAAGTTTTACATATCTCTGTGAGTGTGTGTGTAGGTATATCTATACTCTGCTACTTTCTCTGCAGTCCACATTTAAATTGTGAATGTATGGTGATGGTTGGACTCAATCTTAGAGGTCTTTTCCAACCTTAATGATTGTATGATTCTATTACATGAACTGCCTTTTGCCAGAGTTGAAGAATTTTCTTTATTGTTCCTTTTTTTCTTTTTTTAGGATGTTACAAAGAACTCATGTGGTGAATCCATGTTGCCCAAGGGAGGCCATAAAGTTCAACGCCACTATTTTATAGATACTGGCTATAATATCATAGCAAAGGTAAAGTAGACCAGTATAACTACTGAAGCCCACCTCTGCTTTCTGTACTACCTAGGACAGGGCACAACTCATGCCCACTGAGAAGAGAGGGGGCTTTTCTGTATTCTCCACTCTTAACTATCTGTACAGATCCAGGGCTGGTGTCATTAATCTCACAACAAGGCAACTGCTAATTAGAAAAGCTTTTAAAATTGCAATATATTCTTTTGCTGGATTTTAATGATTTTCAACCAATAAAAAAATAAACTTTTCTTTTTTTTCTTTTTTTTTTTTAATTGACATATGTTTCTGAAAGTTTCTTTCCAGAGAAACAGTCATGTACATAGTGTTGGTCTATTTTGTGCTAAATTTTTTTTTATATTAAACTTGAGCATATATGTCAAGCTCTAGTTAAATTTCCCTTAGGAGCACCAAAGATATAAATGCTTGGAGTAGATTTTAATTAAGTATGGAAACTTCCCATAATGAAAAGAAAAATCCTTCTAAATATAGTCATCTTAAACATCTTGCAAAAACCCACATTCAGTTGCCCCAAGCAATGACTAGCCATATGGAAGAAATTGTCCAGACTTCTTGCATTTTCTGGTTTAGTTCAGGAAACCTGTAGGCTTTAATACATAAAGAAAAACTTCCCTACAAGAGATTAACCCCTAAAATATTCAACTAAAACCAGATGGATCTAAAAGTGGACTGGAAGCTAGGTATGAATTAAAATTTCTTGTATTAGGGCCTCTTTTCTCCTGGTCTATCAATCCATCTGGGTTATTTTACCAATGTATCAGTTAGATAGATTAATGAATTCTTTAATGGAGGAGTGTATCTGGTGGGAATCAGGGTCAGCCAAACCAGTAACAGACTGAGGGAGCAGCGACAACTAACAGCAACCCATGCAGTGCTCAGAGAGACAGCAGGGTGCATCTCTGCTCCATGCTCCAAAGATGAAACACTTCGCACTGTCCTTCTTCGGCTCCCAAACATGTTTCATAGTTAGAGCAGAGACCAGTGTGATGACAGCTAGACAGCCTAAGCCTAATCTAGATAACTCTGAAACAGTGGCAAGAATCACAGCTTCTTGTGACCTGGCACACAGTTAAGTAACGTGCTTGGCCATCATGGGGGAAAGAATGCCAAACACAACTGCTGAACACTGAATGAAAACAAATACAGCTCTAAGCGGTATGAAGAGTTGCTTGCTAGACATTTCTTTTAAATTTTGTTACCATGAAAAACTTTATTTCTTTGCTTCTTACTGTTTATGTTAGCTATTAAAATTAAAATGAATCCTGGAAGTGCACCCTTGGAAAATATTAACTCAGTAAATGTACCTAGAAAAAAACAAACAAGGAAGCAAACATATACCAAAACATGACACTATCCTGCACGAGTAATTCTAACCCTAAAGAGGGAGTGAAAGAATGGATGGTGTGTGTCAGAGATAAGTTGTGTCAGCTCATGAGGGCAATTTGAATGCCAGGGACAGACAAATGCATGTGATGCAGCAACCTAAAGGTCAAGGATTAAAGTAATTATAAGAATCAGGCATTTATTATGAAGAAGGACGCTTGCAACAGGTTGTCTTACTGTGAGAGTATTTCCTAGATATACGAGGGCAGCAAATTAAGATACAAAAAAAACCCAGCTGTAGCATTCTGAAGGCTGTGTTTTAGCTGTTAAAGCACAGGTACATGGACAGATGTCATGCATTTCTAGCAGGTGGGTGAGTATCATTACCATTGGCATAGAAACGGTGGAGAAAGCCATTTCAGAGGGGGAAAGCTAACAGGGCAAGTAATGAAACACATCAGAGAGAAACTGGCTTCACTGCTCTGACTTCTGCATGGCTCCTGCTTTTAAGGGATAATAAACTAGTAGCAAATGCTGCTTACCTTTCAATTTCTCAGCCAGCAAAGCAGCTTCGTGTTCAGAATAATGCATTATTGCCGGAGGTGAAGGAGGGCGCAGTCTGTCTTCTTCCATTTTGCGTCTGTGGCGTTCTTCTCTGGCCAGCATTCTTTGTTTGCATTCCCATTCATAAAAGTCATCTCTTGCCTGAGCAAAATCAACATGAAGGCGACCTGAATCCTTTTTGTCTGTGCTAGATCCTAATCTCATGCGGTAACCTGAAATCAACAAGTAGAACTAACTGTTGCAGGATTTATTTGCTTAAATTTCTCTTCATTTTTTTTCCCCTTTTCAAGTGCAGCCAGGTAAAAACGTACATTAACGGATTCCCACATATCTATGCAGGACCTATCAATCACCATGTTTCCACAAGAAGATAAACATCCATCCAGTCTTTTTTCTTCACAATTTCCTGCACCACCTATCACCATAGTAGATGAACTGAAAAGTCAACCCAAAGGTATAGAATCAATATTTCTGTTTAGAAGTCTTTCAAAATATGAATTGTTTCTACTTGATGCTCCCAACTCGTAAAAGCACAGAAGTCAGATAAACAAAAAATAAAATTACTTAAAATGGATCTGGTTTAGTCTGAATGGGGAGTCCTTCTCCTCCTGATCCTGTTGAAATCATGTTCAGTCTAGTGTTTTTCTCAAGTCTGCCAAAGGAATTGAAAGTATGGAGAAAGGCTGAATTTTATAAAAAACTTCACTATAGGTGAACATGAAAATTGTGCTATGTAAATTCCTGTGCCACAAAGAGGATGGTTTCATAACTATAGTGATGCTAGATCTCAAATTTTGAGACTTTACAATTGCAACCACTATTTTCAAATTCCCCAGTGAAAATAATCTAGCAGGAAATACAAATCACCTAAAAATTCATGGCGTTCATAATTCCTTAAAGTAATTTCTAAAGTAGGGACAGATTTATTAAACATTTGCAAGACTCCTTTCAGAACAAATGATGAAACCTGTTGTGCCTTCTCTTTAGGGATATTCTGCATATTCATAATTGGTCAATATATCATATGCTAAAGTTAGCACACTGCAAAGGCTTTAGGTTAAGGGCTACACAGCAGTACAAAAGGGCCCTGCTCTGAACTAAACCCTTGACTACTGTCAGAGGACAAATAAATCATGACAAAGCTATAAGAGAAGTTTTTTGTGACCATATTTGGGCACCTGTCTTTTTTCCAAGTTTTATTTCTAAGATGCAAATATAGACACAAAGCAGTTTGTCTAACTTTTAAAATGCCTCTTCAGAGAAAGTGTGAGAAAATAGTACACAGAAAGCTTCAAACAGAGCCCTCAAATGTGGGTAAAATTCATCATTCTGCACAGGATAGCTCTAATTTCTCCATGCCAACATGCAACAGCCCAGCAGAGATTTCTCAAATGACAGGATGCTGCAGAGATGAAGTCTGTGCTGAGCTGGCACACAGGAAGCTCTTCAGAAACGCACACTACTGCAACCACTGCATAATAATTCCAGGGAGAGGAAACTTCTATTCAAAATGTCATGAAAAATGGTGTTTGCTGCTTTTGATCTGCAATCCAAGAGAACCTACTTTCCAGTCTTGTGGTTTGCCTGTGGTTTGGAGAGCTTCAGTACCTCATCACCACTGTTAAAACTCAGTTCTGAGCTCCCTCCAGGAACAGCAAAGCTGCGTAGTATATTAAGCACATCCTTGCAGAAATGCGTATCTAGGCATACTCTGTTTTACTGCTGGAAAAACATCCTGCTGTATGAATACAATGGATGGTCTGTACTGCAGTACGTGTGAGACAATAGCTTCAAAGGCATTAAATATCCATATTGGTAGTGATCCTTCAAATAAAAAATAATCTGGGTGCCTTTTGATTTGACATTTTCCTTTCAAACACCTTGTGGAGTTCAGCTGAGGAGTCTGCAGGTGAGGAAAAGATATGACTTTCACTGTCCATCAAGGAGCCCAAACCCAGATGAAAAACCTGAGCTAAATGTTCCAGAGGTCCTTCAAAACCAGAAGGCATAAAAAACTGCCCTCCCAAGGAAAGGTTTTGGTAGGGTCCTACCCATGGAACCTCTCAAATTTTGTCTCCAGGGTTCAGGAGCTTGGGGTGAAGTAAAACTGGATATTGTAGGAGTGGCAAAGGAGGGGACTGTTTATTATTTTAAAGTCCTCCTGGCTTTGCTTTCTCTAGCCTAGAGAAGTAAACACCACTCTTTCCCCCAAGAAGCTATTTGTGGCCATACATGCAGCTCTAGTCCCAAGGCGTTGAAGGGAAGAGTTACAGATACACCATATTCAGTGTGACATAACAGAAGAGGAGCGTGGGTGACCTTTCAGAACTGGGCTCTGAACTAATGAGGGTGTAATTATATGGTTTTATCCACAGAGGTGTAGGCACAAAGGAGTCAGCCAAAAGGGGTCAGTGGTGCAGCTACCCTGATAACTGTGACAAATGTTAGCCCCCTGCTCCCCGCCAGTTTGGCGTGCCAGCTGCATTCCTCACACAGTGATTGCTCTGTGCCAGAACAGCATTATCAGTGATGTAAAGGACACTGCCAAGGTGCCAGGTCTCGTGAACCTAAAATTAGATCTCCCAGCTGGGCTGCACTTTCCAGGAAGATTCAATCTCTCTTCCTCTCCCCCCGCCGTCTTTCGCATCCATTGGCGGGAGCACACTAGTTATGGGCAGAGACAGGAACACAGCACTGCAGGAGGCAAAACTCTTGTGGACTTCAAGGCCCCTCACATCAGCTGAATAAAGAACTAATGAAAAGGACTGTGCATCTGTAGGTTTTGTGTGCACTGGAAAAGCTGAATTGTATTAAAGCAGCCCTCAGTTTTGAAGTAAATGGGAAAAAAACCTGAACAGTGTACATTGCAGTAGCACTGGACAAATGGTTCCCTTTAGGAAACCAGTTTAAGGGCCTCCAAATTAACAGATTTTGGATATTTGCCACGAATCACACACAAAAAAAAATGTGGCTGCTTGTTTAACTCTAAAGACTGAAGGGGGTCAGCCAGTAAGGTGATTTCCACCAGCACAGAAATTTGGAATAACCTAGCTAAGAAGGGACCTTGGGTATCACCTAGTCCAGAGCAGAGTTAGCTTCAAAGTCGGATCAGAATGCTCATAGCTTGTCATCTTTCCCTTAACAAAAACAACAAATGCCTTTAGGATGGTTTCTTGCACCCTCAGAAATTAGGCTTTGCAGACATTACAGGACCAATGGCTTGGCCAGTGAAGAACAGACTCCTTGATGGGCTGACAACCAGAAAGACTCTGCATGCACAACTGAGATCCTCAGGCACCCATCTGTGCTGGAAATTTTGAGCCCAAAGGCAGCTGGGAGGCTGCCTCTTTTTCAATACTGTGTCTCCCTATGGTATTTGAGGGTGTTTGAATGTATGAGAGAAACACCTGGCACTGCCTCCCCTTCATGCATGGGCAATGAATTTTTTCCCCATCTCTTTGCTCAGGGCTGCAGCTAGCATTAACTTTGTGCCTGACGTGTCATTTTTAATTTCAGGTCTGCACACAATGGAAGAGGAAAAGACTTTGGGAACTTGCCAAGATCCTCACTTTAAAGGAGCAGAAACAGGAAAAGTTAATGAAGGTGCTAAATAAAAATCAAACAGTATTTTCATATCACGGGTCTAGTGCAAACTCCATGGCATGACTTACCTTTGAGTGTTGCTATACTGGGGACCAGCCAAAAGCTGATGTCTAACTGGGCATCTAGATCAGAGTGTTAATGGTGATCAGAGAGAACTTAAAATAAAACAAGTGAACAGTACTGAAAGGAAACCCACAGGGGGAAATATCAGCACAGGAAAAATGCATACATGGGCTTTTGGGGTATAAACAGGTCTGCCTCAAGACAGCTGTTTGTCCCATATTTTCAAGTCTGAGGCCATCAATATTTGCAACAGTTACTGAATTGTCAGCCACAAGAGTAAAGTACATACAGTTTTAGGAAAGAGCTTTCTCATGGGCTGGTATGACAATTTTAGAAAGTCTTTTCCTTGGGAGATCAAAATACAACTTTAACGGCTAAATGAAACCTAGCCTTCCTCAAGTTAACACTTTTATCATAGTCTTCTACCCATCTTCTAGTCTCCCTTTTCATACACGTTTACTTGGGAATACAAAGGAAAAAAAAATAGTGATTAAACTACTTGATGGATTTTGTAATCACTTGCTCTATTCTGATGATAAGCATGGGATAAATGCAAAACTTGATGAGATTAGATGGGGTAGACAGATAAAACTGATTAGGTAGACAAAATTATCATTAAATCAGAAATATCAAAGGCATGACTTTCCCCTAATATAACACACACACTATATATTTGTACATCTCTTTTGTCTCTCACAGGGAAAATAAAATGCCTTAAAAATATGCTTTATTCCCACCATTTCAGAATATATTATGTTTGAGAATGGAATAAAGACTGGTAAAAACCCCACAATATTTCAATACAAGGAAAACATGTGCCTGCCTAGTGCCAGACCTCCCTGGTGGTGGTGGGGGACAGTCAGCACTTCCTGTTTCATCTGCAGAGTTCAGCAGCCTTGGTAAAAAGAAGTGGAACTTGGCTAAAGAATGCTCCTGCATTTCTTCCTTGTCCCTCTCAGTTCCACTGGTTCTTTCCCTCACCTGACTGGAGACAATAGGTACAACACTGTGGAAGAATGAAAAGGTGAGGAAGAAAAAATGGAGGGGAAGGGAGGCTGCGGATCAGAGGTAAGAGGAAGCACAGACAGCAGCGTGACTGTGACAAAAGGAAACAGAAGAAGGAAGGGTGATCAGGAACTTGGAAATAAATGTGCAGAAAATTCTGAATGAGGAAGAACGAGGGAGGGAATCTTTCACCTCTGTTTCTACTCATGTCCCGTCTCCTGAATGCACACTCTAGTGCATTATGAATGAGGACACATGGCAGCACAGGGAATTTCCTACCTCTATGGTCCTTCAGGATTTAAGGCAAATGAAATTAAAATAAAACCTGACTTGGAGTGAAGCAAAGGGTGCAACCAACTGCTGAGAAGCAGGAAACTGAGCTAGAGGAACACTATTTCTGGCCCAGGGTGGCAGCCTTTACATTTTTCATCTTTTCTTTGCTCTCATTTTTGCCACTGTTTTGTTTATCATAATACAGTAATACCAGTTCCTGCTGAATCTGATGCACCCCTCTTCTGTTCTGTTACTAGGGCTGCCTAGACAGAATCTGGAAGCTGGGAAATGTGCTACTGCTTGTGATGCCTCTAATTTGCTGCAATGATCTACAGCATTTTGGAAGTAACATGAATAAACATAAATAAGAAGGGTGGAAAGCAGGAACAGAAGATTGGGGGGAAGAAATGAAATGAAAGTTAAAAAAAAGAAAAAAGAAAAGAAAAGTCCAGAGTGAAATAAATATCTGGAATAAACCAAAAATCCTGAAAATATAGCAATATTTCAAATAAATCTTTACATAGACCCCAAAAAACTCATGATTTTCTGTAGCTCTTCCAAAGGTATTTAAAGCAAGCAGCCAAGTTAGAAAAAAACCCCAAACAACCTAGAAACCCTATGGAAAACCTTTATGAAACAAAGGAGCTAGGTTTTTCTTGATTATGTATTTTAAAAGTTTAGATGTCTTTCTTTCTTTCTTTCTTTCTTTCTTTCTTTCTTTCTTTCTTTCTTTCTTTCTTTCTTTCTTTCTATATAGTTGTTGGAGATTTGAAAGACAGCTTGTTTCTAGCTGTGTGAAATTCCTGTGGACACCTACAGGATGTTGACATTCTGCCCTTACTGCCAAAGAGGAGATGGTCAGGGTGGGATCTCAAACAAGAATCCTGGGCCATTAGCTCTCCCCCAGGCTCAAAAGGATGGTCCCAGTGGGTGCTTTGAGGTGACTCTACACAGGGTGGGTGGATATAAGCCAGTCTATTTCAGCTTGTCTTGGCCAAGGAGCAGTCCCTGAACCTTGTTTATTCAAGAATACCTTGCATATGGGTTGAAAATGTAACACTACAATCGTGGGAGAAACAGTGCTTTTGAGTCTCTCCAGGAGGCAGAAAGATGGATGAACCAGCCTGTGGAGTGGAGACAAATATATACAGGGCATGTGATCCAAACCAGTAAGGTGAGAAAGGACTTGGTTAGCAAGTCAATCCTCAAATGAAGGAGACTGTAACCTTAAGAGAACACTGAGAGTCACAGGAGCCTTATATGGGAAAGCAGAGTTGTTTTTCACTTTTTTCCTTCTTTCTTTTTTTTTTATTTTTTTCTTTCCCTATGAATTAGAGACTAGGTTAGGGTTTGGGGGTTTTTTGTTTGTTTGTTTGTTTCCTTGTTTCTTG